>QQXO01000270.1:0-30455 GCA_003709845.1 Chaetothyriales sp. CBS 134916
TAAATCTGGATTAGTTGCGGGCACTAGTGCTAGCTCTGCCGAGGGGGGGTGCTGAAAAATACGTGACACACCACAGTAATAAGACTCACATGAGTTCGTCGCCGCCTTGTTTTGGGCCCATCAGCCTTGTGAACTGAGGCACACTGCGCAAGTTGCCGCTTCGTACGCCTGATCAAAGTCTGGCAGGCGATATAAACCACTCACGAAGACGCGCTGCCAACCACTTTCCGCGTGTCCGAAATGGTCGCTATCGACCACTCTACCAACTTACATCAGTTCTAGTTAGCAATAGTTCTGTCAACCACACTGACCACCCTGCTTTCTCTCCGCCGCCAACATGTCAGACATTGACGACGATATGGATTTTGACGGTCCTTCCGCCGCCTCGAACAGCATCGTCTTCTCCAACAACACCAACGTTAAGGGCAAACGTATCGTTGCCGACCTGCCTATCGAAGCCAGCGATAATCTGCCCTGGGTTGAAAAATACCGCCCTTCAACGCTGGACGATGTCTCAGGCCACCGCGACATCATCTCAACCATCAACCGATTCGTTGAACACAACCGCCTCCCTCACCTCCTCCTCTACGGCCCTCCCGGTACGGGCAAGACGTCCACCATCCTCGCACTGGCCCGGCAAATTTACGGCGTGCAGAATATGCGTCAGATGGTTCTCGAGCTCAACGCATCAGATGACCGCGGCATCGACGTAGTGCGCGAGCAGATCAAGACCTTTGCAAGCACCAAACAGATCTTTAATGCGACGACGACGGTGCCGTCACTTGCGTCCAAGAAAGGCGGCAGCACGCTGGGTGCATTCAAACTAATCATCCTGGATGAAGCCGACGCGATGACGTCCGCGGCACAGATGGCCCTCCGCCGCATCATGGAGAAGTACACGGCTAACACGCGCTTTTGTATCATTGCGAACTACACGCACAAACTGACGCCAGCACTGCTCTCGCGCTGCACCCGCTTTCGGTTCAGCCCGCTCAAGGAAGAGGATATCCGCCGACTTGTCATCAAAGTGGTCGCTGAGGAGGAGATTAACATTGCTGACGACGCAGTCGACAGTCTCGTCAGGCTCAGCAGGGGCGACATGCGCCGCGCCTTGAATGTGCTGCAGGCCTGTCACGCAGGCAGTCGACCACTGCCCATACGTGGCGAGAAACATGCTGCCACCGACATAAAGTATGACTTGATCACCAACGAGACCATATATCAATGCATTGCCGCCCCGAATCCAGAGGATATACGATTAATTATGACGACACTGCTGAGTACGCCGGATGTGACGTCGTGTCTCAGCAGTATCAACACTATCAAACAGCAGAAAGGTCTAGCCTTGGCGGACATTCTAACAGGACTAGCGGAGGAGTTGAATCAGTTGCAAGTCAATGCGGCGACAAGAGTGAAATGGCTGGAAGGACTAGCGGAGATTGAGTATCGCTTGGCTGGAGGGGGCAGCGAAGGTATACAGACCGGTGGGATGGTCGGCGTTCTGCGCCAGGGCGCCGATTTGATGGGCGAGAAGGGTCTGCAGGTTGGAGCGGTAGAAAAGATGCACCTGGATTGAAACGAAATCCTAAACAAGTGTCTTAACGGTCAAGAAGCAGCAATCGGGCATCCGACGATGAAGCCGTGCTATAAGAAGCGAGGTTCACCTACCACCCATCCCGTCTCCTGACAACACAAGAATGGGTATCTCGAAGCAGCCAGAACAGCAAAGGTACCGCCACAAGAAGTCACGCTTGGGCGTTGATCTTCAGGCCACCCGATGGTTACCACCATGGCCATCTGCCCCAGTATACAAATCATTCGCCACTACTCAAAAGAGCAGCAATCGAAGGTCTAAATGATAGTGGAGGGATCCACAACTCGCCGCCACATTCCCACCCATAACTTCCGTACGCTCATCCATACACTCCTGCATCTGTTTACGTGGATAGTTCAGGAGTGAAAAGCATGTTGAACATCACTTCCCTCATCTTCTTGTCACTTTGCGAGGACTGAAACTCGCTCCGCAACGACAGACGTGTTAGTGCTGCTGTGTTGCCATGTCCTCACTTCGTGCTGAACGCTTCACTTTATCCGCCACTTCACCTGCAATCCTACATCCCGAGCAAAGTGTTCGTGTCTTCAAGTCCCGTCGATATCCTGATTTGAGTGGGCTTCAACCCGTAATTTGCTGGCCACTTGGCCTACAATATAAGCAAGCACCACATGAAGCCAGTGCCGAGTAATAAGGGCTAGCGTGAAAGCTCGTTATTCCGTAACTTAGTGCTCACAACTATCCCTCTATTACCACCATTTCTACTCAGCCCAAGAGTATATATCCCTTTACTATCACTGGAGACAAACTGCTGTGAAAGTCGTAATGGCCATGCAGTCCGAAAACAGAAACCTTTTCATTTTGAAGGAAGAGAATGGTGGCTCCTGCGTACTTTTTCTGACTAGAAGCCTCACGGTACCTTTTGTATCCCGTCTGTGTTCAAAATGAGCGATGCCAACCTCCATCCTACCAAAAATACTCAAGCAAGCCCGCTGAAAATCAGCAGGTAAGCCTCAACATTAGCGCCCTTTCTATAGTCCGACAACTCGACACTGGTCAATTTTAATTTTCCATCATAGACTAGCTTGTCCACAGTTGGCTCACGTGGCCCAGCAAGAAGGTTCCGATACGCGTCACGACATCATATGTGCCAGTGGGCGCGGAGAGCGGCTTAGTCAGGTCGAGCACGTTCAAGTGCCGATACACGCCCGTCTGGCGAGCTACCTTGAGCACTCCCAGACTGATATCATTCCCGTCGATGGACTTAGCGCCGACCTACTACACCATAAGTATCTAATTTTTCCAGTATACCTGCGATAAGAGATAGTGCTCTGCTTGAGGACTCTCTGAATACCTCATATACTATGTAATCCTCCATCTCTCAGGAATTTCAATTTAAACCACAGGATTTGTGATCAAAGTGTCATAATGTTTGCCGTAGCGCTAAGTTAATATTTTTAGTGCCAAGACAAAACCTTTGGAATGGACGGACCTGTAGCACTGTTTCAAGGTCTAATAAATCTGTTACACTGCTCCAGCTCTCACCCACTCATGCCATCACTCTCATGTCACGACATGGCCGAGTCAACCAAGAATACCAAGAATACCGACAAGCGCACCTACGAGTGTCTGATTTGAAGAAGGCTTCCATTGATAATTCACTATAAGGCTTCGGAACACCACTGGTAATTGGAAAAAATCAGCGAGGCGATCTGAAGGCGAAAAGGTCGCAAAGTGTTGTCATAGATTCAGATCAGCTCGAAAGTCGCGACTGCCTTAAACATATTACAATAAAGTACAGCATGCGATGATTGATAAATGTATAAATTGTGAAGTAGAAAAACACACCTGAGCAGGTTAGGCTGCGGTCAGCACGTTGACTAAAGTAATCTTGGAGAGGTCTAGATTTGGGGTGAGTATAGGTATTTTCTGTACTCAGCAGTGGACTGCGGGTAGTCGAGCGCGATTTTTGGACGGATACTCTGGCTTCCTGGTCCTTGGAGCGCCTTGCCGAGCATGCGAGAGAGCGTCCCAAACGCGGTGGGCTATTGTAAGGGCCTGTTCTGGGACTTTCGTTGTCAGTCATGCGAACAGTGACTGTTGGCAGTGCTGTGCAACCTGAATATAGTGGTGATACTAGTCCATTGTTGGGTATCAGTCATGCATATTCAGAATATCTGGGCTCCAGCTTCCTTTGCCCCGAAATAGCCTCGTAGGGGACGTGATGTTTTAGACTCGTATCTGAATGAGGAGTTGTTACCGTCCAATCCGTATCAGCTTAGAGTTCGAGATCACTCTCCAACAAAGCCTTCATGAGATCAGTATGTCCACTATCGGCAATCCGATTGCCAATCACATCGCCCACTTTGTCGACTAATTTGACTCTCATCTCAGCCTGACCATCGCTGTTGACGCCATTTTGGCCATGTCCGTTGATGCCATTCATCAGCGTGCTATCCTCTTCAACCAAGCTTTGCAATGCATTCGCAAGGGCGCTCAATACCTTTTCAGCCTCAGCTGTATTTGGGCTGCCTGGCTTCAAGGCCTCCTTCAACAAGTCGTCGCCAAAGTCCTTCAAATTTGGCACGACCAGCTTCCTCACTACCTCTACTCCACCAACTGCCTTCAAGCCCAGTAGAGCGCCATAATGTGCGCCGAAAGGTTTCGTCGGATCGAGAAAGGTCTTGAGACAGCTTCTGGCCAAACGAGGCTTGAGGCCGTGACTAAACTTGCCGAACTTATCGCACAGATGCTTGAGCAAGCTAGCTGCCAGGTCCCTCAGGTCAAAGTGGTCAAGACTTCCGTTG
Organism: Chaetothyriales sp. CBS 134916; assembly: GCA_003709845.1. Taxonomy (NCBI): domain Eukaryota; kingdom Fungi; phylum Ascomycota; class Eurotiomycetes; order Chaetothyriales; family Domatiomycetaceae; genus Domatiomyces; species Domatiomyces globalis. The sequence goes on from QQXO01000270.1 coordinate 4,360, forward strand.
CGTGTACCCAGATGACGGCCAATCAAACAGGTTAGTACGGGCGGTACGAGCGGCGCCACGTACGGTGTCAAATTGAGCTGTCGGTTGCGGGAGAGTGCTTCAGTGACATGCATCATCTGCGTCAGCACGAACAGATCTTTCAGATTGTGTGTTACTTTCTCCGCTACAAACTGTACGAAATACGGCAGTAGTTGGTGCAGGCCAGGGTCTTCCCGCAGACTGGAGAGTCCGGCAGTGCGCAGTTCTGGTTGTGTCTCATCCAGCACAGACGCAGTGACGCGCTCAAAGTATAGCTGCAGCTCCTTGGACAGAATGTGTTTGACCTGCGGTTTCGTAGTCGTGGCACCGCCTGCCGCTCCGGATGAAGGGAGGGCGGCAGTTGTGGAAGAGGGAGCAATATCGGAGGTAGAAGACATGGCGGCGAGTGCGGAGGGGACGTGTGGGCCCTTGGGAAGGAGGGAGTCGGTGCGTGCGGACAGGCTGGTCGAGGTCGGGTTCTGGGGGATCGAGGGTTGAACGCCTTCGACGGCGAGCCAGTGTGCTGCAGCACGTCAATATCAGCGGCAGCTTTATAGTTGCCAGAGAGTGGCGAAGCTAACCTGTAAATGAGATCTCTCGCGGCACTTTGGGCAGCGGCGCGTTGATGAGCTTCTCGAAGTCCATCTCCTCGTCCTCAACGTAGAATAACGGCTGCCCCGGGCCCAGGCTTGCCTCGCCATATTTCAGTGGCCGAGTAGTCTCATAGCCATACAGCGGCTCGCAGTCCAGCACGCGCAGCGCTTGCGAGATGTCCTGTGACCAAAGGACCGTGCGGCGGGCATGTCGCATAAACTTGATGGCTTGTTCCAGCACTTGGGTAGTACGGTATTCGACGTCGCGGCAGAGGGAATATTGCACTTCTTTGTTGAGGTTGATTACTCCCACCGACTCCGCAATGTCCTTGACCGTGTCTGTGCCCCAAATGGCCATTGTGAAAGTAGGTGGCAGTAACAGGATGCAGAGGGCAATCACGCAAGAGGACGTGAGGAAGACGCAGACACAAGAGGAAGGAGGAGTGGCAAGTTTGATGACTTTGAAGACGACGAAAGAATCATCATTGTGACTCCTATCAAGTCATTCAATGTCTTGAGTCAAACGCGTGGTGAGGCGAAAAGAAGGCGCCGAGGTTGCCTTGATAATTTGTACGTGTAACTTACAGTATTGAGACTACCCCGGCCTTGGCAAGTTGACCTGGAGGGGCTGCTACGCAAGAATAATCAAGTTTATGTTCTCGCAGGATCAGCACTCGACAATGAGATCCTTTCAGTGTCATGACAACGCATTGTGGAGCCACTTTGGTGTCCAGGAGACAACTAAGTTAGTTGGATAATTATCAGTTCTTTCGGCCAGGTATATAAACAGAGACTATCCGGGCAACCCTTCTGTATTGGGCGTACGTGTTAAGTGGTGGGGGTCGATGATACAATCACCAGCGCATATCTGGTGTCTACTTTCTTCGCAACTCTGCTCCAAAGCTTTTAAAGGACACCCATCGATTCGCTCGGCACGGCGGTCCAGACTTAACGGATCTTTGACACCTGGGGTTTCTCCACCTTCTGTTTGTTAATTACCTATTTCGCGTCAGCCGGTTTCACTACCTCCATGGTCGAACCGCATTACCCCCGATGAACCCTTGGTCTTCACGCCTTCAATGTCATAGCCATCCATGACGTTCTCATTGGGAACATGTATCTTGCCTTCAAAGGCATCGTCAATTTCCTCGAGCGACAGCTTCCGCGTCTCGACCCAGAAAAAGGCCACGAAAGCAACCTCTAAAATATCCCATGAGGCGTTGACCATGTAAGTCTTCCAGCCAATGTTCTCGAGCGCAAAAGGCATGATGAATGTGGCGAAAATCCTGATATCGGTCAAGTCAATGTTGAACTCTACCACATGGGGAAGGGAAACAATGACAGCGCTTTAAGAACAGGCATGGTGTAAGAAGATGGTTGTACTCACGCTGCTGAGTTGGAGACAAACGTGTAAATGCCCATCCCATTTGCACGCAGCGAAAAGTTCAAGACTTCTGGCGGGTACATGACCAGTAGAGTCGTCCATCCGAAACTATAGCCACCTGCATTGAATAAGCATGGACTTTCTTGCCAATATCATCTGCAATACTTACCTTGGAACAAGAAGATACACGCAACGGTTCCATACACTCCGGACTTGCTGGTAGACGAACCGTAGACTGCATGCAATTGTCAGAAAAGTGAAGCATTGGTAACGTGCAGGCTCACCCTTCGTGAATGCTCCTACTAGGTATAGAAAAATGAGACTGAATGTTAAGCTCCCAATTCCCAGCGTCTTTCGGCCAATCTTATCCGCGAATAATGTGCCGGCTCCTGCACAAATGAGGCACCATAAATTAAGGACAATGTTGATTTGTAGTTGTCTCAGTGTATCAGTGATACCTGCCTGGCTAAGCATAGTTCCTAACCAGTACCTTTGCGAAACCATTAGCGACAACATAACATTTCTGGGTAGGATCTCACCTACGATGCAATTGCGCTTCCACTCAGATTGCCGATTATGGCCACAGAGATAGCCAGGGTGGTCCTTTTTCGATTGGATGGAGTCTTTACCGCCGCGAGCCAACTCTTCGAGGCAGGGTTTTCCATTTCATAAGCAATTGTTCCGATAATTTGATTATATGTCATGACTGTTTCAGGATTACTTGTGTCCCCATTGGCCATGCTGACGGCTAAGACTTTGAGAGCTTGTTCGCTCTTGCCCTGAGCAACAAGCCATCGCGGGCTTTCGGGAACTAGAGGGAGCAACACTGCACACAGGATGCTTGGAATGGCTTGAAGGAGAGAAGGGAGTCGCCAGGACCAGGTACTTGGGATCTGGGCTGTCCCATAGGTAATCAAGGCAGCAACCATCCCTCCAAAATACCAAATATCGTAATAGAATCCTAGCATCCAGGCTCGATATTTGGTAGGCGCCACCTCAGAAGCATATGTTGGACAGACGATAGAGCTTAGACCAACCCCCATACCCAGGATGAATCGAGCCACCATGAACATGGCAGCATTTTGAGCCGCGCCTTGCAACGCCACCCCAACAGAGGCTACCACGACAGCCCCAAGCATACCTTTCTTGCGACCGAACTTATCCAAGAAAGGACCGCAAAAAGGGGCAATAGCTGCGCCACCAATCCAGATGATGGAAGAGCTCGCAGCCTTTGATGCCGTATTGAGATTCATGTATTCCGAGAAAGAGGGCAGGATCATCATTCCATTCCTTAGCATTCAGCTTGTCAGCTCAGTTGATGTTCAGGAAACGACTAGCTTGTCACTCACATCATATTTCCATCGTATCCCAAGGTCTGCTAACAGTGAGAAAACAGTGACCTTGCTTTGTTGACGGACCCAAACCTACTAACGAGTTGACCAGAACCACCAAGAAGACCAGGAAGATCACGCTAGATGACCGTTCAGGTACATGTCGGCCTGCAGACTCTCCGGTAGAGGCCATGCTGCAGACAAAAAAAGATAGCCCTGCTTCCTGCGTCGAGATGAATGTGGCATGCTTGTGACGGGGAGCACCTTGATGACATTTATAGGGAACATACAGTCTATTCGCAAACCCGCACATTGATAGGGAGACATGGTAGTTCGTGCTAGGCCGACTTCATCGTCGGCATTACCCTCGGAGCAAGCCAAGTCCGACTTTCCCGCATCCCTTTCCTGGAACGGCAAGGTTTTTCCGCATTGCCATCGAAAACCTCTTTGGACTCACGTTCGCTTATCATTTCCAACCCCAGATTGTCCACCTCTGTTGGACAGAAAAAAAAAAGGTGGAGATGCCGATACTCTAGTCACAGATGGCACAAATATTGGAACTTTGAGCTGTAGTAATCCGGTGGTGACGATGGAAGATAGACCTCCTTCTCGTGGCAAAAGGTTTCGGATAACATTTTGGTATTCACTCAGCAACCGCCCTTTTTGTTCCTACTATATTTCTTCACCTCTCTTGTCTCAAAAATCGAACCACTCAAGCGAATACCAGATGAGTGCGTGTGGCTCTGAATTAGACTAATTTAATTCCAAGCTGAGACGATGCAATCAATGCTGTCTATCAATCGTACATCGTGGCGGGAGGCCTCGGTCTATCAGATCTACCCTGCTTCGTTCAAAGACAGCAACGGTGACGGATTGGGCGACATTCCAGGCATCATCTCCGAACTTGACTACATCAGATCACTGGGCGTGGACATGGTCTGGTTGTCGCCCGTCTTGCAGTCTCCGCAGGTCGACATGGGATATGATATTTCCAACTACGAGGATATCTACCCGCCCTACGGGACGATGGCGGACCACGATGCCTTGATCAGAGGCCTCCATGACCGTGGGCTGAAATACGTGATGGACCTAGTCGTGAACCATACATCTGACCAACACTCTTGGTTCCAGCAGTCTCGATCATCAAAGACAAACAAGTACCGAAATTGGTACATCTGGCGACCGGCTCGCCACGATCCTCAGACAGGACAACGAATTCCACCGAACAACTGGGAATCCTTGTTCGGCGGCAGCGCCTGGTCCTGGGATGAAATGACGCAAGAATTCTACCTTCACCTTTGGGCAGTCGAGCAGCCCGATCTAAACTGGGAGAATCCAGAGGTTGTCCAGGCAGTGCACGACATCATACGCTTCTGGCTCGACCGCGGCGTTGATGGGTTTCGCATGGACGTCATCAATTATATTTCCAAAGCGCCTGGACTGCCGGACGCCCAGGTCAGAAAGCCAGGGTTTTTGCAGAAAGGCACAGAGCATTTTGCTTGCGGTCCACGATTGCACGAGTACTTGCATGGTATCGGCAAGATACTCGAGGAGTATAATGCCTTCAGTGTCGGTGAAATGCCAGATGCAGGGATCGAGGATATCCTGAAGGCGGTGGGCTCAAATAGAGGGGAGTTGGCGATGGCGTTTCATTTTGACATGTAAGTAACATATCCCCATGCGGAAGACCTTCAGGGTTCTACGATCGGAGTGCACCGCATTTTGCGCCCTCCGATCTGCTTCTGCATCCACAAAGAACGAGCGAGAGCAAAGTTCCTCCATCGAATACCTCTGTATCAGATGGTCCTAGTTTCGGTCACTGAAACTAACTGCATGGACCTCTAGAGACACCATGGATGTGGGTACCAATGGCAGATTCGAACCTGGCGCATTTTGCCCTACCGCACTCAAAACAATCGTCAACAAGTGGCAGACGTTCATGCTCGAAAACTCGGGTTGGAACGCGCTGTTCATGGAGAACCACGACTGTAGCCGAACTGTGAGCCGCTATGCTTCCGACTCTCCAAGCCTCCGAACCCTGTCAGCAAAGATGCTGGCAAACCACCTCGCCTTTCAGTCTGGGACAGTTTTCCTATATCAGGGTCAAGAGATTGCGATGGCAAACATGCCACGCAGTTGGGATATGGACAAATATAAAGACATCGAATGCGTCAACCACTGGCAAATGGTTCTGCGGGATTACCCCGACGACCTGGAAAGGCAAAATATGTATCGCGAGCGGTACTGGTTGGTAGCACGCGATAACGCGCGCACACCGATTCAGTGGAACGGATGGGGTCCTTACGCAGGTTTCATGCCCGAAGATGCTCACAATGCTGCACCGTGGATGTCCATCCACCCTGATTATTCTGTCTGGAATGTTGCAACTGCGCTAGCAGACTCACGGTCCAGCTTCCACCATTGGCAGAGGGTGCTCAAGATGCGAAAGCAGCATCTTAACATATTCGTTTATGGTTGGTTTGAGATGCTCAACTTGGACATTGACGAGGATATCATCGCATATATTCGTGCTGCTATTCCCGGTACAAACTGCATCGCTAACCAAGCGACCGAGCTGAGTCAAGCCCTGATAGTGACCAGCTTCAGTGCCGTAGAAGTGTGGTGGACAATCCCGCAAAAGGCGAGACCGTTCTTACTTGATTTGGCAGCGGATACGCAGACAACCAAATTGAATTCCACCGCCGTTGTGACCGAGCTGGGCAACTACGAGGACCCACCCCAGTTAAGGCTCGACGGAGAGGAGGGTATGGCATTACGGTTAAGACCTTACGAGACGCTAGTTGCATTGATATGAAGGGTGTATTCGGAATAACTCAGATGAGGTTGCACAATGTGTATCATTAGGATGAAGTCTTGCATGTTGAGGACAGTCTGAACACTGCATAGTCTCTGAGGATTTTCTCGACATGGGAGCTGACGGAAATGAAGTTGCTGATCTCGGGCTGTTGCAAAACGTCTGGTGCTGTCGCTCTTGTGGCTGTGGATGCTCTGGCAGAATCGGAAGCAGAATCCAAAGCGTACAGACACCAAAGGGCGACGTGGAATCAGAATGAATTGTAGTAGCCAGGTACTAATAGCTGAACAAACATCTTCCCGCCTCTTATCTTGTACAGTTCCTCCTCTTGTGCTCGCACTCATGATGCTCCAGTCGTAGAGTATATTATGGCAGACAAGGTTCTATTAACTTCGAAATCGATCTGCTCGCTCACTGCCGCAGCCCTGAGGCCGCCAGGCTCAGTACTCGCGAGATCCATCATTACATTGAAGATGTAGATAGTTGCATTGATTCGTTCAACGAACAGACTATCTATACGCGTAGGCGCCCGCGCATTTAATAGCTCACAGATGTTAGCAATGTGTTCTTTCCCTAGCTTCAACGTCCAGCTTCGTAAGAGTTTTATCACTGTTTGATGTCGTGGACCTCAAATCTCTGATACCAATAACCCAAATGAGGTTTAGCGCAGGTACGAGAAGGGCCGACTGACTGGGCCACAGTGAAGATAATCGAACATCTGCAATCTTGTCTTGTCAAATAAGCAGAAGCTAAGATTATCGAGCTGTGTAACGATATAACGATACGTCAGGAATTGTTATTCAGCTGGGACAGACGGTAAATGAACTTCACGCAGGGTAATCCGCCAGCAGGAAGGGCCGCCAATAGGCAAGGAAGACCCAGGCATGCATGCAGCGAGTGTCAGTATGTGCACCGAAACTTTTTGAAGCCAGTTCGACTTCTGAAATTCGACGCAGAACCCGCAAACGTAAGTGCCGCGCTCATAACGAGGATTCATCTTGCAAAAGATGTCTCCGCTTGAACCTGGCTTGCAGTCTTGTTAAGACCCCAAGTCCGGCAAATAGCCCGGAGACAGGGCTATTTGGCGAGAGTTCAGTGATATTTCCACCACAAGATGTATGCAACGAGCTCGTCGACCTCTATTTTGATATCATTCATGACAAAGACCATGCCTTATTCCACCGACCATCTTTCATCAACGCACAACGTCGAGGGCTCGGAGAGATGATGCATGTCTCGGCTATGATGGCGCTCGCAGCTAGGTATGGATCCGATGTTTCCTCTGTTCCATCTGTAAAAGACCTAGAGCGTCGTCTTGTCCACAATATTTATGAAGCTGTCAATAACCACGACTTCTACGCAGGTTTTCTTCAAATCCGTGGTTTAAAAACTCTGATCGGTGGACCAGGGGGAGGATTTGGGCCGACTACAGCAAACATCTTTATGACAATCGAAAAGAAGCTGTGTCATTGGCTGGTATACAAGGCTGTGTCTTGCTCAGTAGCCTCGCTTTTTGTGGGGTCGACATGGAAATGGAGTCATTGTATGGCGCTCAGGCAATCCGGATGATTCAGCTCAAAGTCTTACCGGATCCACTCTCGAACAACATTGTGCAGCGAGAGACAGAGATTCGAGGTAGGATGTCACCTGCGGCTCTCTTGCCAGCTTCTCTGACATAACATCTTACAGTATGGTGGACGGTTTGGGTGCTGGACTGCTGGGCTAGTGCAGAAGCGCAGATACCACAACAGCTGACTGCGGATCCCAACTTCCCGGTACCAATGGAAGAGCGTGCATTTGAAGAGCTGCGTGTCGAATCCCCTGATTACATCATGACATCGCCTCGTGAGATGGTCCCGTCGCGGGAATACGGGCTTTGGGCGCAAATGATACCAATGACGGAAATTATAGCATCAATCAATGAACTCCACGGATTGACCGTACAAGGTCGTCTTACGGACGTTGACTTATTCGACCGCGTCGAACGTATAGCATATGAGCTCGATTCCTGGAAACTGCGCCTTCCTACCTCCCTGCAACTCACACCCGAAAATCTCAAATCCTACGCTGACACTGGCCATGGTCGAATATTATCGGCGCTCCACTCTGGCTTCCACCACCAAAGCCAGTTGCTATATTACCAGTTTCTGCAACATAGTATCGCTAACACGGAGGGATGCAATCCAATAATATTTCAGTACGCATCCCGTTGCCGCCAGCACGCTGCCGACCTCACTGAACTTTTCTGGCTAGCGAGACAGACGCCACGGTGCGAATCTATGTGGCCCATGGTTGGCCATCTTCTTGCCATCTCGTCCTCAGTCCACCTTCACTCTCTTTTATTTGACGACGATGAGTCTAGAATTGCAAGCGTGAAGCATATGCTGAAACAGAACTTCGAAATGATGATGACCCTTCGCAAGTACTGGCCTAGCATCGACCTGTCCATGTCACGATTGCGAATCTTCCATCGAGCTTGTCAGAAGAGCATGAATACGACGTTCAATATGGACCACTGGATGCTGCTATTCCTTCAGCGGTACACTAAGCCTGTTGGAGAACGAGATGCAATCCTTTTTGGTACAGACAGCCAGTCCCCAATTTGGCCAACATTGATGTCGTCGGTAGAGGATGAAGGGAATTACAGTCTCGATGATGCCCTCCCATATGGACAGGTCGATCTTGGAATAGGGTCAATAATGCTGCAGAGCTTTCTTTGAGGCCATGAAGTTAACTATAAACGAAACCCGTGCACAACCCCTGTACGGGATGACAGATGCCACAGCCGATAGCTTCCAATTGTGCACTTGTGAGTATGGAGGTCAAAGTGCTTGATCCACCCCAGTCCTATTCGATTGTCAGTCCAACCCTTTTGTAGGTGGATGTGTGTGAACTATGCTTCTTGTAGTTGCTTTACGGCGAAGAGGATGAACGGTAGGAGCGCATAGCTACTTGCACTGATGCATTTAATAGAAGCTCTCCAATCACAGTTGCTAACTGCATTGTCCTAGGTCTGGAACATTGTTCTGACTAGGTAACTACCATAGATGTGGTAATTAGGCCCATGGCAAAGCCAGTCTCTAGAACTGTATGGGATTCACCCTGGCTGTCACAACATGAAAATGTGGTCCTCCTGAGACCTATAGTTTCTGGTGGTACTGTTTATATGTATCCCATAAGGTTGTGAGGTTTCCATTAAGATAATAAGCTGCAATTTTCAGTGGCACTGTTTGCCGCTTCCTATGGCTACTCTGAGTGGATTATATACCCTTGATCACGTAAATGCGCTCAGAACCGCCTGACTTCATCTAACCCCGATGACCGCAATTCCGCTAGTTCGGTGATTCGTATCTTGAGGTGTCTCTCGAGAGCCGGAGTTTCCAGTGGTACTGTTAGTACGTGGTAAAAGCAAGGGAGACCAGGCTCACTTGCCCAGCGTGGCTCTAGCGCCACAATTTCGCTCCCACGAGGAAAACTGAGTCGGGCGGTGGTTCAACCATTTATTGGAGTGCAAGCAGCTTAGTGATGTGACAGCAACCCATCTATGTATGAATGAATGGAGGGATTTTTACCTTTGTGCAAGGTCCTTGAGCTTCTCGCGCTGCTCCACTGTGAAGTCTTCCACCGGTCGTTGTCTGCAAACGCAATATACAGCACTGTCTCAAAGTATCTTTCAGGCCCGGCTGCCTGGTTCGGGTCAGCTCCATACTTAGCAAAAGCTTCAGAGTTTTTGGCTCATGGGTCAAAATAGCCGCCTGCAGCGGTGTGCAGAACTCGAAACTTCGCACATTTGGATCTGCGCCGTGAGATAGAAGAATTTCACAGACCTCGTAGCGGCACGTTTGGACCGCCAGAAGCAGGAGGCTCTCTCCTCTCATATTGGTTCGATTGACGTCGAGGGTACCCGATGCAATCAATTTCTCGATGGGGTAATCGAGTCCTAGGATAACACAGCTGAACACAGCATCGCATGTAGGGCGAATATGGGTGCGGGTGAACATGTAGTTGGTAAACGCTGGCATGTCGTTGACATCAAATGCGGGCAAGGAGTACCCTGGATTTTGCACCGCCAATGTTTTAGATTGTCCTGGCTGATCCATAAACCGGATTCTGAGCGCGTCCTGGTTGAAAACAGCCCACGCTCTGTATGAGTTGCTGGATGAATGAGGTTCTCCCAAGAAGTCTTCGAGGGGCTTCTCCACTTGTTCCTCGAGACTTTGATGCCGCTGCTAGTCTCACATGGAAAGGCCATGCCACCGAGGCATAATGTGTCCATCTTTCAAGTCCTGTACCTATGAGATCTTTGATGCAGTTATCGAACTCAACACTCAAGCAAACGGATGCATCGTCAGCATGGCTGTGTGTGTTCCAGAGCTCCACAGTGCAATCAAACGGCGGATGTGATGGTTTCTGCGCATTCGAGCGAGCACTGCTGCCCTTGACGGAATCTCCGTCCGAGTCGTACCAGACCAGGCGAGACTGCCCTCTGCGTTCTTGTAATTCGATATCGAGCCAGGATATTCAACCAAATCTCCCTCGGCCTCACAGTCGCTGTGCACCTCCTTTTCTTTGGAACTGTAGTTCCAACGAAGTCTTAGTAGTGTTTTCAGGCATAAACAGGCCATGAACGCATTCGATTCCGCAACCGACCAATGGTTATGCTCAAGATCCTCCCGGGCGGACAAGTGTGCAGAGCGTCAGATGGCTGTCAATCTAGTGTCTTCTCGGACCTTTTGATATTTACTGCTCGGCACGTCGGTGTACTTGCGCTTGGACTCTACTTTAGTCTGGTATCTCTCATCTGCGTGCCACTCCAGCATTCTACCCGGCAAGCCATCAGCCACGACTACCTCGTTGTGACAGGCATCAAGAATGTAATCGATGTCGACATCAGGATCTAGGTAGAATTCCTTATGAGTGTCCTGCGCCGCGGCAATGACCATCTCAGCGGGGCTCAAGGATCGCCATGAGCACATGAGGATCTTGACAACAGAAAAGGCCACGTCTCGCTTGCTTCCAGACTGCGCAGCGATATCACCATGAATCTTTTCGTAAGCTGCCTCTAGGCCTTATAGCAGCTTATCAAGATAATTCGAAATGCCCTTGTTTCGTTTCAGTTTCATCAGCTCGCTGGTGTGAAGGGCCCCATTGAAACCTGCTTACAGTAAGCGCACCATTGAGAAGAAAAACCCGATGTGTATACTTACATGCCCTGGTTTTTCTCCTGAAATGTCTTCAGAATCTGCTCGCGTACTTGTGCTGTCAACTTCGTGCGACAAAAGGGGCTCTGGTCTTGCTGTTTCAACACACACTTCTCCATGTCGGCTTGGTTGTCATTTGTGGTGACTTCGAGATGGCTACCCGTCAAATACCGCTCTCTGAGATCCAGATCTTGTCGACTAGCAAGGTAAATTTTGACGGGCTGAGCTGAATTCGCAACAATCAAGTCGATAGTATCCATCAAGACATAGCGTGTGTCTATATCACACTCGTCTAGACCGTCGAGGACAATGCGACATTGTGCGTAATCGTCAATGAGACGAACCAAAAGGTCTTGGCATTCCTCGCTTGTCAACAAGTCGCTGGCGAATCCAGTTCGTTTCCGCTGCATGTATTTGGCCTCGACGCATGCTATGACGGTAGCTTCGTCTCTGGGTGTAGAAAGCTGTCTGACAAGATTCCTGAGAACCATGACTGGATCCTGGTGACCAGTCCGGGTTCGGTCGCAGGAAAAGAATGCAAAGGCATCATTGTCGTTGTTGTCATCAGTAGCATGGCCAAGTATGTCACCAACTACTTTGGTCGACAGCTTTGTTTTGCCAGCTCCGGCTTGGGTACGTCTTAGCCATGATTCGTCAACGCGAACTCGATCTTTGGCCGCGTTGTAGTGATCTGTTTCAAAAGGTATGTCTGAGATTCATTGCAGGATCTTGCATCTCTCATCGTCTTGCAACTTCTTCCAAAATCGGTTGGAAGTAGCATCAAACTGGCGGATGTAAGCTCTAAGTGACTCTTGCAGTTTATGTTGAGCTGTATTCTGCTGGTTACGGTGCAGAGAGCTCATAAAACGCTCACAGTTGCCTGCGGTCAGTTCAGAGCGATTCTCGTATTTCCCAAGATCAACCAATTTTTCATTGATAGCTTCGGTATCGACCGTGGCCGAGAGTGTCCTCGTAAAGTTATTCTGATCCATGAGGTTCAAAAACGACACGAGGAAGGATAGGATGCCTGTGTAGGTGAGTACGATGTTCTTCTGGAGCTCACCCAGCTCACTCAAGTCGGTCAGCTGGTCTGTTGTGATATAGAGTTGTTCATAAATCCGGCAACGGTTGATCAAGGAGGTTACCAACTCAACCCCAACCAGAATTTGACCAGCCTGCTCGATGTCTGATATCACAAACTAACATTCGTCAGCACTTGACATGATCTAATGCATTGACATGTGACTTGCCTGAAGCACCAACTTGATCCCAGCCCAGGGTAGAACGCAGTGGACAGGGTCAAGGCCGGCGATGAACTCGCCGACATCTTGAAAGGTTGTGATCCAACCAGCAATCTTACCAACCAGGTCGCGCAGAACAATCTTGCGACCTCCGAAGTTAATCTTCCACATCTTGTCCGCCACAAGCTTCTGCTTCTCCTCGACGACTGTGTGCACATCGGCTAGGATGTCCTTTGTTGCTCCGATCTTGATGTTGGCTTCCAAGACCCCACGCTCATGCTCAGCGAGCTTGCCCTTGGCCCTCTCCCACAGGTCTTCGGTGATAGGGAGAGGATATTGGGGGCGCTTCTTGACTACAGTATACTCAGGAGGTTCATTGTGAGACTCGATGGGAGACACTTGCTGGTCGACAGAGGCAGTCGATTTTGAGTCGCCTTGGATACTCGACTTTGACTGTAGACTGCCTGCATCGCTGGCTAGGTCTGTCTTGGGATGGCCGAGATCCGACGATGCCCTGCTCTGTTTTCTAAATAGCCACTCTTTTACTCGCTCCCTCTTTTGCCGCTTAGCACCGTCTATGATTAGAAAGACTCTGGCCGTCGGGAGAGCGTCACAACCAACATTATGGGATAAGATCGGAGACAACGAACACTGCCTGGTTGGTTCAAAACAATCTCACAGACAGGCTTGAGGAATGAGGCTGGAGCTGATGTAAACTAAACATAGGGAAGGGTCAATAACACGCCACAGCGCAAAGGGTACATGATAATAAGCCGAAACCTAGGCCTATGCAGCACAATGACGCACGACCCATCGATGAAATTAATCCTAATTAGTACTTGGCGTTAATTTCGCAACTCTAGAGGCGTTTACAAATACCTGGAGGCCTTGAGCACCCAAATCATGGTCTGTTGTAACAAGATCTTATTGCATCCCCTGGAACTATAATTAGGTTTAATATACTGTAGTATCTAATAGTATAATAAGTTACTAAAATCGGCCACAAAACCGTACAGAATTTTGTGGGACACTTTTGGGTCCTTTCTCTCTCACCCCTCTATCTTCAGTGTTTTTGAGCATAGCTGTATATTGAATGCTGGATAGAGCCTTGGATAGGCCAACCTACCCCTCGACCACTGTATACTACTTTCTATAACTGTAGACTGTCGCCTTTTGCTGACCAGATTTCTCTGTTGACAACATGAAAGCTGACACGACTTATTTAGGTGCCCGACAAAAATTGTTAGCAACACAACTAATCATACAAATGGACAGACAGTCATTATTGAACCTTCGAGAACCAACGCTGGCGTATATTGTATACTGTATACTGTAATACAAAGCAAAAACTCTGACTCTGACGCCTGTTTCTCTGCAGGCTTGACATGAAATAGAATGGGAGCTCACGGCCGCAGTGTCGGCCCTAGATTAATAAGAGAACACTGCCAGCTGTTCGATAGTACTCTGGTAAAAGTTCCTGATGAACCGCCACTCCACGTAACAGACAAGGTTATCGTTGCCCTTCAAGACGCAAGGCAATGGCTGGGCTCTCGCACTTCGGAATCCTGTCAGCCGCTTTCCAAGAGTGGCTCGAACAACGATCTGTCGTAAGCGAGCAGCTCTCCACAGGTCTCGTCATTAAGTGAGGTATTGATTCTGACGAGGCACGTGTCATTATTTCGCTATCTTCTCAGCCTTGGTTTTTCCTGCTCGAGTGAGCGAGACCATTATTCCGTGTGCGAGGAGGGTATCCTGAATGGCCACCTTAAAAATGTGACGGCCTCTGATGTGTTCTTCTTTTCCATTGAGAGCATCTGTTCCAACGCCGGGCATGAGGCTAAAATAGTCGATCGCGCGATCGGAGGACTTTTGGAACAGACTGCTATTCTTATCAGTCATTGGTGTTTGCGTTGGCTTGAACTCCGTACATACAATCCTATATTACTGTAATATCGGCAGGACAAGGTTATAGTGTAGACCATCGTTCTGTTGTGCGTTGAAGGTCAACATGTCCTGCGATCAATTCCAATACCACACCGGAGGTTTTCGTCGGGCCTCAGCCACTCTTGGTGCCCGATTGATGGTGCAACTTTTGTATTCATATCAACGGTCTCTCATGGCATGCCCCTGGCATCTTCAAAGCATCCTCTTAGCAAACCAAAAACAAGGTGATCAGTCGTGCATTACAATGTTGGTGCATCAAGAATCTCCATCATTCGGCCATCTCGCTGTAGCAGGTAATCTCGTCTGGCCATCAACAATCGTATCTATATCATCCCATCATTTCATACCTCGCCACCCCGACAAGCTTGCACAGCCACTCCTTGTCCGGTGGGCATTCCCTTTCCGCATACCACCTGGCACTGTGTCCTTCAAAGTCCAGTATCTGGATGTCGGCGCCTGCGTTGAGTAATGCCTCAATTACCTCCCTCCTCTGTCTTGTTGTCCGAGCTTTCGCCTCCGGGTGGCTCACATCGCTCTTGATGACTGCATGCATCAAGGCTGTCTTCCCGAATTTGTCTTGGATGTTGACATTCAACTTGTCGGGATCGACGTGGCCATGGTCGAGGAATATCTCGACGAGAGAGAGATCGCAGTGCTTGGCTGCATCATGCAATGGAGAGCACCCATAATAATTTTGCGGGTAAGTCTTTGGGATCGACGAAGGTCCATGCTTGAGCAACAGCTTAACCGTGCCATACTGTCTTTTCCGACCTGCTCTCAACAGCGGGTACCAGTGCTCGCCGCTCTGGATATCTGTCCGTATACCTGGGGTCTCAAGCAAGAGTTGAGAAATGCCGCTGTGGCCCCGGTCAATGGCCAGCTGCAAAGGCGTTAAGACCTCGTTCGATTTCGTTCCATAGCTCGCTTTCCCCGCTGTAGCGTTCACGTTCGCGCCGTATTTAAGCATCAGCCGCACTTCATCCATGTATTCCTGCTTTAGTTCGCACATATAGTGAAGCGGTGAGTACCCCTTGCCCGTGCTAGCCAACCCTTTGCCATTTCCTTTCCTGATGTTCTTCTCCATCTCGTCCTTTCGAATGATAAAATTGCTTCCGTCGTAGCCCTCGAGGAATTTCAATGCTATCTTGACAGCCTGGTCGTAGCTGCCGGAATCACACAACTGCTCTACAGCCAGAAATTTGGGGTCCAGGCGCCGGACTGAAGCTGATCCCTCGCGATGACTGATTGATGGTGCACTAGAGTCAGCGTCACCAAACGAATTTGTTGGATCGTGCGATGTGTCGGATGGACAGCTGAAGTATTGTGATCGCCTAGAATCAGGAGAAGTGTCTGGAATGATGGACTCGCCTGTCCCAACGGGCGAGAATGATAGGCCGTGAATGCCATAGTCTGAAGTCGGCTGATAGGGTGCAGGTTGAGACGACCGAGCCATATTCCTCAATCGTTTCGTGAAGCTTGGTCGGTTCGACTCTCGCCGAAGGTTTGAGGAATTTACGGCATCCGGTGTCTTCGGTCCTATTGAGGGCGCCACTGTTTGTCCCCTATTTAGTACGACCTGCTCTGGTGGTAGCACATTACTGCTGACTGGACTTGTTGGATGAGGCTGTATTGGCGTCAGAAATACTTGGTAAGCTTCTGCATCTTCCTCGTCGCCCATCAATTGATATATCTCAATCACCAGCTTAACCGATTCGCGAGTTTTCTGATCATGCTCTCCGAGCTCATCCATTCGCTGCAAGAATGCTGTCAGAGCGTGCTCTTTGGCTGATTCAAAGTCGCCCTTCAGTTTGTACGCTTCACCCAATAGGTGACTAGCTGCCAGCGCTTGTAAAGAATCTGGAACTTGTGGCTCCGGCAAGGTCGATATTGGTGTTGGTGCCTTTGCGGAAGCTGGCAGTGTACTTTGTGAGATGATATTTGCTTGTCGTTCAGCAACTGGGTGGAGAAGTTCGATGGCTTCATCGTATTTCTTCTGCTCTAGACATGACTTACTGAGCAAAAGGACAACTTCAGCTGGCTGGAAGACTATGCGTCCGGAAAAGTCGTGCTTTGCGAGTAATTGCAACGCTTTCCTAAAGAACTTCTCAGCACTCTCGTGTTCATTCTTTTCGGCCTTTTCCTGGCCAAGCTTGAGGTGCTGTTGAGTCAACTTGTACGTGACCTCAGCCGATTTGCGCTGGCCTTCTAATGGGGCTACACCTGAAGTGTTCGTCAGGTATATATCGCACCGTGAGTTACTAGGCGTTTCAGGATGAGGGACCCAATCCGGGATCGTCTTTCCGCGCCCAGGGAGCTGTTGCTGCCATGGCTCTGAGCCACTAACCTCAAAGAATGTAGGACGGTCAATTTGCGGAGATACTGTGCTTAGAGAGGGTCTTGTACTTGCGGCTGCCGATGCCGTGGACAGCATTTTCTTCGCAAAAGACAGATAAGTTTCTCCTCTTGTCAAGCCTGGGTTCTCGTCTACCGTCCCCACAATTAACGTCGCCCCGCTGTACATAGACATGCGATCAGGATGATTGACTAGGTGCTGCATGTCACGCTCTAAGGACGTGAGCTTTGATTCGAGTAATCGTTGGTGCTCAGTCGTGATATCGCGTTGCTCAAGCTGTAGCATCAGGCACATCGTCTGGATTGGCAACGAAATAGTGACGTTGAAGAACTGTACCCGCTGCCGAAGACGATACAGTTCGCCATCTCTGAGGTTCTCCCCAAGAACCGTCTTGACCTTGCGAGCGAAACTCGCCTTTTTGCTAATTGTATCCAGGACTCGATTGATGCGGTTGACCGTACGCAGCGAATCATCCAACGCTATTCGCACTTGGTCCCATAGCTGTGCTCCATTCGGCGTCTTGCTAGCTACACGGGCGGCCTCCAGGAGAATCGGCGTTTCCAAGGACTTTGAAAGGCCCTCGTAAGTCGAACAGAACGCAGTCACCTCGTTGTCGAATCCTCTAATGCGAGTGTCGACGGTCTTGACGTCGTCGCAAAATTTAGCAATGGTAGCAGCAGCCTGGGTACATCCTCCTGCGATCTGCCCAGCACAAAGAACTATTGAGAAAGGGTCCATTGTAGCAGTAAAGAGTGCATCTTGCTATAACCAGGAAAGAAAGCAAAGAAGAGATGAAAGAGTATCTACCGCTTACAACAACGAGGCGGCAGAACAAAATGAAAGAGAAATGCGAATTGGCTTGTGAATGGGCAAGGCTGAAAGTACAATGCAATAATTAGTTGCGACTAAACTAAGTTACAGGACTTCATAATTAAGTCAGATGACCAAAGGGTCAGTGTGGCGGAGCCCCCACATTTAAGAAAACACAAAACTTATTATTAATATTCGTCTTTGGAGAGTTGAACATGTGAAGGCTCGAGGTCGATGGGATTTGGAACGACGCTCAGGGTGGGCATTTGGTAATTAAGTTATCTTGTCGGTGGTACAGTAATTCTACAAGCGAAGCCACATCCTCCTTGCTTATGCTGCCTTTCGTCTACCACACTAACTGACCATGTGAGGATCCGGAGGCATTTGCAATTCTGCACGTCTCCAGCAACCGATCCGTCATCGCTGTTATGGGGGGATGGCGCATGTTATAGGTGAAGATAACAACAGGATGTGATCAATATCTCTTAGTGCGTCTGGCCTGACTTTCGCATCACCGCACTTATTGGTCTGTAATGAGGGCAATTATTTTCCTCTCGGCTGCACGGATGTTAAGTTTTCTCGATTAAGGAATCACTGTTGTTCCTTGGCAGCGGTATCCCATCGCCGTGATTCTATGTCGATGTTGCATTATCGAGATGGCTCACACGAATTCTTTCGTGCCTGCCACTTTTAATCCATTTTTTGGGATGCTCGGTATGGTTGAGTGCGATGTTGGTATCCCCGTCAGCTCTGCCGCTTCTTCTGCGTGAGCGCGGCCCTCTGGCGTACTTATCGCCGTTCCTAGATTGTCAGGTCGCTTCCCAATCCCGAAACCCCTCCCTGCTTTGAATTTCTTTGCCAACGGCTTCAGCCACGGAAGAGATGCGCAGAGCACCCCGGTGTCTACTTCAGCCACCGACCAGTTTAGTGGCCGTACGGGCTTGCTCGTAACATCGACATTCTCAATCTCATGCAGCACTAGAATTCTCATGCACGACGCCACAGCTGCAAACAAGCCGAGGCCAAACAGCGCCGACAGGATCCATTTCTCCCTAGTCGACAGCTTGAGTTTCCAGACCTGGGGCAGCGGCAGAATACACAGCAGCAGATCCGTTAGGATGGAGAACGACGAGGAGAAATAGTACACGCTCACGAATGAGATACACTTCGTGCCTTTAACCTCAAAATCCCATGTCCCCTTGATGGGATTACACTGGAAGATGTTGCTGAAGATCTGGACAAGCCAGACAGCCACAATAAAACTGGCCATAATGTGCATGGTCAAGCGGATGTATCTCGTGGGGAAGATGCGAAGGTAGGAGCTGATGATGGAGAGCTTGACAAGGAGCAGAGACGTGGCGTAGATGAATTGACAGGTCCACAGAATTTGGAGGACTTTCTTGAGGTTGGGGACCAGAGTTGCGACTGGAAGGTCATATATGTGGCGACCTAGCCCATAACGTGTGCCTTCCATGGTCAGTCAGAAACCGAAGAGATTGAAACATAACCGTACCAACAATACTCAAAGTGGACAATGCCGTAGTACACAAGCACGCCAGAGCCATAAGATAATCATCAACGGCAACTTGTTCGACTATTCGCCATCGAGCTAGCAACCTAAGAACAATGACGGAATCTGTGATTGCAATGAATGCAGCGTTGAGATTTATGATCGACGCCTTCTGATCGTCGTGGGGGATATTCGGGTTGTTGGCGTAAAGCGTCAGTAGATCCATCTATTCGTCGATCTGTACTTTGCGGCCGTCGCGTATAGTACCACAAGCATAGACAAAATCTTCCCGAAAGTTATGAAGACAATATCACCGTCCGTATGCCTAGAAAAGCAACGCCAACACATTGAGAACAGCTCTAGGCTTTCCATCGTCCAGGCACCGTGCGGGGAGCATGGATACCATCACATCAGCGACCAACGTTTCCTCCATCAGGTTTGGCTCCAGGAGAAGACTGACTTACAGGCGAGTAATTCCGAGATCTGACAGGGAACAGTGCCCTATGAGCAAGAATAGATCAACTTCTTGGTCCAAGAAAGCCACGAGGAAGATAGTTCAGTCCGCTTTGCCCGGCAATTGCGGGTCATTTTTTGCTTTAGCATCAACTAGCATTTTGCTAGTCTGACTTGTGGTACGAGTACTATGGTAAGTTGTAGGGCATATCAGATTAAGCAACAAAGCGCTGAATTTTAAGTATTGCGTTTCCAGACGGCTTGGAATGCCGTCCTTTGAGCTTACTGTCTGGCAAAGGCTCAACGAATCTGTCCCATACGTATCCAAGTCTCCCAAAGACTGTGAGTAAAGTACGGTAAAGGATGAACGACTGGATTCAGTGTTCGAGACCCTGAGGGGTGAATTGGTGGCTGCCCAAAGCGACAGCTCTAGAACGCCCCATCTCCGCTTGCTGTATGTGGAGCTCTCAGGGGTCTTGCGCCGATCTCCTCGCGTGGCTTTTGCGTGAGATCGTCATCTCATTTAACTTTCAGCGAATTATTCGGCCCAACACTACCAGGGGCATCGGAATCTTTGGATAAGGAGCGACTTTTATTGTTCAAATTTAGAACTAGCAGGGATTAACACCAGTAGACGAAAGAGTCACGAACATGGCGAATGCGAGGTTGCCTTTGTCGCTTGTCACGTCCAGCTCGCCATTCATTACTACGTTCAAGATTGCATCGCCGCTGAATCGTTTCAATTATTTATCCCCTTCGCCGTAGGTTGGGGACAAATTAGCGTCATTTTCTGGGGTATACAGCTGTGTTGGACGTGGCGTTGGACACGTGAGAAGTGAAGAAAAGTCTTGCAAAGGGTCAAATTGCTCTCTGATTCTTTTTATTATCTGGGTGTGACCTCGAGCGGTCTTATATACACTATACCAATGAGTGATTGTTCCGCTCTCCCGTACCTTACCTTGAAGCTTGACAGGTCTGGATGTCTCATTTTGACAATTATGACAGTTGCTGCCTAATGACTGATGGGATGAGCTCATGAGATATGATCGACTCGTTGCTGGCAGACAAGGTATGGCCGATTTGTAGGGCTTAATGCCAAGGAACGATATGATTGGTTGGTAATGATCGAATATTCAAGACAAAGACGGAAACCGACGGCGGGGGGCGATCGACGGCCGTTGACGGCGATTGGGGTCGATTTGATCGTCGATCCGGGCGGATTGAGAGTGATATGAAGAAATGATCGATTGATAGAGCGACAGAAATTGTTTATAAGAGGGATTCTTGGCGGTCTTGGCACCCACATCCAGTCACGTGCGCCCAATCACGTGCTCATATGTTAACAAGCTGGCTTGAAAAGAATTAGTGTTACTATTGGCGAGACTCGTAATATTACAGCATGTCACCGTATAAATGGTCACCTATTGGCTGGTCAAATAAGCTTATTCATGCAGAAGGGAGGCCATAGGCCAATAGCAGTTTGTATAAGCTTACAAACCGCACTAATTGAAAAATACGCTAATTTGTCCCCCAACGTTCGGCGAAGGGAATAAGATACTGCATGTTAACATGCTGTGTCTCCCATATCGACTGCTTATATAGTATACTTGAAACCGACCAATCCCTCAATGGGTTTTCCACCAGCATCTACTCTCTTATTCGCAAAGTGGAACTTGACCACCATCAGCAACGTAATGACAATAATCAGAGCGGACGAAATCATAGTCGTCATGATACCCTGACTTTGATTAGCTTCCATAATGTTAACTGCTTTCTGAAGAGTCTTACAGGCCGGTATTGGGGCGAGTCCTGTTTGCGGAAAACAGTGCCCCCTATAATACCACCAATACCGCCGAAGCCGACGAGAGTGGCTGAGCACAGAGCACGTTTCCACTGGCCTCGGATGTTGTTAGCTTGCCAGGTGAGGATGCAGGGAACATTAGCGTTGCAGGCTGTTGTTGCGAGGAATACTCCAAGGTAGCGGACACCGACGTTTTCAACATAGCCGAGCAGGCCGATCCCTAAGAAGTTCAGTACGGAATTCTGTACGTATTAGATACGTGCTTACCCAGCAAGTTGAGACATCCGTTGAAAATGATGAAGGGTGATCGAATGTGCCACTTGTCGCCGTACCAGGCAAACGCAAACATGACGATCGCGGCCAGCACGTATGGCGGAGCCACCAGGCATTGGGAAGCAGCTACATTGAAACCCATACCCTCATTCAAGATGATGGGCAAGAAGTACGCAATGGCATAGGTGCTTGTTGTGGTAAGCCCGAAAAGAGAAGCAAAGCCCCAGACTTTCAAGTCCAGTCCGTTCCGAAGATATGTGACCCAGTTGAAGCTGTGTACGTTAGCGAACACCATATGCGAGGCTGAGAAAGATATAAAACATACTCTTCAGCAATCGCGTCATGTCGATCCTTCTCGATCCGAGCGACTACAAAGTCTGACTCTCTCTGGTTGAGGAACTTCACGATCCCTCTCGTTGCGCGTTCTGGGAAGTCAGCAACAAAGAGATATGATCCCAGCGCCACAACACAGGTGATCACGCCTTGCAGAATGAAGATCCACCGCCATCCAGCGATGCCAGGTAAGCGATGGACTTTGATATCGGGCTGTGCTTCCGTTGGAACAACGAGCTGGCCCCACCAGGCAGGCCCGGATCCATGGCCCTTCAATTGTGAGAAGGCGTAAGCCAGAATACCGGAAAATGCTGAGGCCATCGAACCAATCAGGTAGAATACTGCATTGCGCTTCTGCAGGTCATATCGTGGGTACCAGCAGCTGAGGAGATAGGCGCATCCTATCAATGAGTAAGCCTAGTTCTGCACGACGAGTAGACTTCATACCAGGGAAGAAGCCAGCTTCAAAAACACCAAGAAGTATTCGCAGAGCAACCATATCAGTCCACTAAGCATCGGTCAGTCAATGCGGGCAAGCCCGATTCAGGGGTAAGTCAGGAAATTGGTTCCGAACTCAATAGTGCGTAAGGTCCACTTACAACTTTAACAAATCCAAAACAAATCATTGCCATACCCCAGAGCATGGTGATTGTAGGCAAAAAGATCCGAGGCCCGACTTTGCGGAGCACGACAGTCGCCGGAGGCTGGAGAAGGACATAGGTAATGAAGAATAGCAAGACCGAGATGCTATACCTTTCTCCGATCAGGTTCAGATCGACACCCATACCGGCAACAACTGCTATGCCAAGGTTGGTCCTGTCCATCAAGCTGACACAATACATCAATCCCAGCAGCGCAGTAAGACGAATGTCAATTCTGCGGATGATCTTCTTCTGCTGTTCAGGAGTAAAATAGTTGATTCGCTCATCGTAGGTAAGGTCTGACTCTATTGTCACGTTCTTTTCCGGACTATCAAGGTCCTCGATCATTGTGTTGCTAGCTTTCTCAATGTTGCCCATTGTTGATTATGGCCCGTAGGAGAGATTATATCGAGTCTTGTGTGATGAGATTGTATCCAGTCTTGTGGGATGAGGTATTTGAGATGGGCTGGCTATCCAGGCAGTGATGTCCAGGTGCCGGCTGGGTATATAAGTGCCATCATCCGTCCGTAACGCAGACGCCGAGGTAGTTAAACGCCGCGACTTCTAGGAGCTCGCCAAGCCTATGCAGACCGGCAATTCTCTAAACACGAACAACCAAGCCCAGCCCTGCTGCCGCTCCAGTTAAAAGCCGCCAAGCGCCGATGGCTTGCTTGCCAAGCAACAGCGAAGTGCGGAGAAAGCGCCAGTGTAACATCGATGTTCCAGTTCATGCATGGCCTTGCACAGGCGGCTAGGGTGAAATCGGTAGATCTGTGTGAGTAAGCTGGCTCTGATCCGTGCCAAGTACTGGTAGTCGACAACTTCCACGCGCAACGCCGCCACATCCTAGCTGGAGCCAGGGTGATACCCCAGAGTGGATGGCACTCTGCATTTACTTACCCGAAAAGGCTGTGATCAAGTCTTGGTATTGTCGGGCATTTCCGCAGTTTATGCAGAAACTTACAGCAGGAGGCAGGGGTGCGGCAGTATGTAGACGTCTAGGTGTTCTAGACACAACGGGAGCCACTACCGAGAGCTCCCGAGAAAATCCAATGGTTATCTTATTGTTTTGATGAACTGAGATCCAACAACGATCGAAACATTCTTACTACTGCCTCGGCATCTTGCTTGGTTAGCAGATACGCGCGAATGCCTAGTCATTGCTGTGGATTCGGAAACCCGTTGGCGGGAGACAACGGGACAAACTCGTCTATCGATAGGATGTTGTGTGGATTGCAAATGAGTAGCGACATCACGCAGAGCATCGATAGAGCCGCAAAGTGGGCCTGTTACCGCTTCAGTAAGCGGTGATATGTGGAATCGAATGGGATCAGAAATGCGCAATACTTCTGCGAAAGAGCAAGTGACAAAGAGCCAACGTAGTTGATTTAAAAGGAACTCAGACTGTATGCCGCCTGGCTACAAACAACTAGATATTGTCGCGAACGATAACCCAAAAAAATTGCGTGCGAATTAGCCGTGTGTTGATATTAAATACCGAAACAGCAGACATACAGATGACAACTCGACCAACACATTAAATAGACCCAGGTAAAGTGATTCTATAAGCATCTTGAGCTCTGATTCTGGTGCAGATGTTAGAATTCAAAATCTCATCATATTTGTTGAGGTCTCCTAGCTTTGATAGAGACTTTGCTGTTTTGCCCCCTTTGCTCTGTTCATAGGTAGCTAGAGATCTTTAGTTTTAGCTTTAGAACTAGATTTAGATTTCTTATTATAATATATAGACCTAATTCACTGATTTTAGAGTTGTGGTTCTTCTCTAAATTGTTATGTACATAGTTGTTGGAATCAGGCCATGGGGCTAGTCCAGAAGGGGAAAGATCAAGTCAGAATAAATGAATGCTCTGATTTTCGTATATAAAGGTGACCTCGTGCGGTCTTATATAGATATCAAGAAGGATGAAACGGAGAGATCGAGCTCGGTGTCGCCGTCAATGTTCATGGGGGGTTCATACACCGACCACCTATCATTGTCAGTAAATTGTCACTCAATTGTAAGCAAACAACAGGGATTGATGAATCCAGTCATCTTATCCAAGAGAAATAGCTGCAAGTAGTCGATTTGTATATTGCGGCTGGCACTCAGCTATGCAAGGTATCATCGTCGTGGGGGCGGCGATGAAGGGTTTAGACTGCCAAATTAGGTATAGTGTTGTAGAAGGAAATGAGTGACAAAATGATCTGATTGGCTGGGGAGAAACGAGTGTTATTGCCATTTAGTCGTATCTAGACGCCGAATCAGGCGTCGATCTGGGCGTCGATTTGGGGAACGATTGAGGGACAATTTAGGGAACGATGGAGAGACGATCGAGCGTCAGTCCGGGCGTCGATCGAGCGTCAATTCGGGCGTCGATTTGGTCATCAATCTGATGAAAGAGTGATATGAAGAAATGGTCGTTTGAGATCGGGGCAGACGTCGAGGTATATCAAACGAGAATAGAGTTTATGGTCAGGTGAGACCTGCTGTCTTGGCCGTGTGTTGTACAGAGGGGAGGGATCTAATCCTGGTCATCTGATTGGCTGTTTCCAACGAAAGTCTTGGCGATTTCAGAGTCTATCTGTCATCTTGTTGGACAATTGATAGGTCCGGAACCCGCAGTGCTATAATCGATTGTATTCTCTATCTGAAGAGGTGCCGTCACCTCTATATATATGCGCACCTCGTATGCTTGTGCGATATCGGCATGTAACTTTGGGCCGAGTAGGATGATCATCGTCGCACTATAGACGACCTTTGTCTCATGACCAGAGACAGTCGATTTATAACAGGCAAATCGTACAAGGGGGGAATGATCATATGAATCGTATGAGTGCAATCAAGAGAGAAAAAATGAGTGAAGTGAAGACCGAGACCCGGCAGTTTGGATTGCAAGGGGCTGTCTGCACTATACCTTAGCAGTGTTCGCTTATCAAGAGCTTCTTGTCTGTCATCCACGACTGGGGAATCAGTATGGTACGCACACTATAGACTCCCACTGGTAGATCGGCATCGATCCTTTCTCGTTGAGGTTATTCAAAGTGTTGGTGCACCGATACCGGAAATTGTGGTTCACGTGACCGTACTCTGTCCCGCACACAGGAGACTAACTTACCGTTGGCAATTTACTACGGCTGCGTAACCCCTAGTAGCCTGCCATCCTCATACGAGTTTCTATCTCATCTGGCGCTGGCTGCCCTAGGCCACTTTTCGTGTGATAATTCCATTCTTTTTAACAAGGGATTGTGGGCTCCCTCGACCTACTGGTGTTCCAGGTATAACATCTGTGTTGGATCAGCACGGTATCCAGCCATCTCGTATGGTAATGGAGCTATTCCGAGTTGTCACTAGATTGTCACTAAACTATGTCACGTGACCATGGGAGCTCTGCCCC
>QQXO01000271.1:0-30303 GCA_003709845.1 Chaetothyriales sp. CBS 134916
TTAAGTATTAAAATAGTTCTATTTTTAGAAGTATTTTCTATAATAACCTGAAGTAAATTAGACTTGCTATATAAGCCTACAGCAAGTCAGACATGCTGTGTAAGCCCAGCATGTCAAAGTACAGCAGTTTGCCTATTTGAGCCCAGGGGACCCCTGGGCTCTCAGGGCTTGGCAGAAAAAAACTATGATGTCCTTATAGTCGCTTATAACTTATACCTGAATCTCTGACTTTATAATGAGGAGGAATTACCAGGTATTAAGGACCTTACAGTCTATATCCAGAATATCTTAACTAAGTATCTTCACTTCTGTGAATAGCTCCTAGACACTTTGATTTAACTTCTGAGTTTTCTAGGTCATTATTTATAAGGTATCCTTTATATAAGTCACTGGATCTATAATCTAGTCCTACAGGAAGTTTATAAATTAGTCCTATATCTTGTATTCATTATGGTTAGCTATCTCTTAGGCAGCAGCAGTATCACTAACTAGGGAATTACTAATAATACTAATCTAAGCTATCTAAGTATTCTCAGAATAATCCTTAATCCTTCCAAAGGTATTTCTCTAGCTAACTAGGAACTTATTAAGTTCCTTTAGGTTCTTGCCGGTAAATATGAGGTTTTATCAATATTTAGTGTCTTTTTGTTATTACTTAAAGTCCTTATATATATTGTTATTGATATACTTGTGTTTCATAGGAACTACTTATATACCTCCTGTCTCTGAGTACTCTACTATAGGGTCCCCCTCAAGGTATTACTGTAGTACTTGTACTTACTCCTGTTAGTGCTTTAGATAAGCTTATTCTAACAAGTTATTTAGCTATTACTCTAGTATTATAGTATTATTAATAGGCTGTGGTCTAGTCGCTATAGCTACCTCAGCGCCTAGTTAGGTAGTTAGATTTCTAGTTAAAGATATCGGAGTTAGGTTGGTTGATTCTGGTTGGCTTATCAAGGGTTGGCTGCTTATACTTCTGAGTTATTAATAAGTATCCCTTAAATAGATGTTGTGACAGTGTTATAATACTATCGCTCTCTCTTCTTTAATAATCTAATATCAAGCTTTAAGAATATTAGGGGGCTCTAGAGGTAGAAGGTAAAGAAGAAGATAAGAGAGAGCTAACTAGTCTAGATTCCCTATATTGTAGTATTGATATACAAGACTCAAAGCTTGGAGAGTCGATAGATGACTATAACCTCTATGTATACTTATACCTTTTATATTGTAAGGTCAGAGTCTGCCCTTCTATAGTTCCTGACCCCAAAGGTCCTTGGTCTTGTCTAAAGGTCCCTCTGCCTTGCTCTACCCTGTCGCCTCTGACCAAAGGACTGTATAGCCAGCCACACAGATTGTACAGGTGGCAGTTGTCTTATGTAGTCCCTCCAAAGGTCGCTGTGTGTAACCAAAGGTCTGTCCGAGGACCGGAGGTATCGATCTGTTGTCGGCATGACGTCGGGGTTGTCGGCATGACGTCGGGAAGTAGGCGTCTTGTCATCATTCATGACAGAGCTACTGAAATCTGTTTAAGATATACCTATTCTTCATTTAATAGTATATCTTGTGATAGTTCTTGCTGATAATCTAAGCAGAATATTTGAATCTAATACTAAAGCTTAAGTATATACTGTAGGCTTTCATAGGTTGAATTCTAGCGAGTAGAGTTGTCAAGGTATACTATGAGATCTAGAGAAGATTATAAGTATTAGTTTAATTAATTAATAAGATCTTACTTACTATCAACAGAAGACTCGCCACAGAGATAATCTTTGAACTGTTCTCGACGCTGAGGAGAAGCATGAATAAAGACAATAATATTGTGAAGCTTTCCAAGTAGCCCTCTCTTTCTCCAGTTTTCTTGTGCTGCTTTTATTACTTCTGACTCAAATGATATAGAATCATCTACTGAGTTAATTACTACCTCAAATACCTTAACCTCACGGCTAAACAAGAAGGCTTTTGCTGCTAAATTGATGATATAACTAAGGTAATAACCCTGAACATTATCTATTGTAAGATCAGGGCGGATAGCTTTCAAGATTTCTATAATCGCGGTATCATTTAATGAGGTATTATTAGTAACGAAAATACCTAGCCGCGGAATTATCTCATAGTTAGCTATAACAGAGATAATAACTAGGGTAATATTCTCGCTGCTATAGGTAGTTCAAATATATTTTAAGCTAATAAGTATACTATAAGATATATAGTCTAATCTGACAAAATGAGCTATAATCCCACAGATTACAAATCTATATAGGGAGGTCTAAAGATCAAAGCTAATATGAATCTTTAATAGACTAGACTATAATATCTTATAAACACTGATTTTAGCTCTGTTGAAGTTATCTTTAATCTAGTATCTGATAGTATCACTACTAATAAGATACTGTTCTATCATAGGGTTCAGCTTAATCAATATTGACCTGAAATCTTTATCTTCTATCTCAGAGAATAGTATTTGCTTGTTGATAATCTACTGTAGGAGGAGGTTGCGCTATCTAGTAAGATTAATAGATTACACTAGAGATCGCTGGACTTTTGGCCGCTCAGCAATAGGTGCCTCCTCGACACTCTCCTGGTTACTAATCGTAACAAGATACTTGTGATTCAAATATCTCTGTATAGTCTATGTACTCGAACCTTTGGGTATCATAAATAGCTCGCCACAACAAGAGTATCGCTAAAGATGATCTTGTAAGCCTTCTCTTTCAAGGTAATCAGAACTAAGTTGCTAAATTAGCGACGATCTGACGTTATAGCGCAGATTAGCGGATTGATTGATCAGGTTATACCACCGGCCGCGGTATTGTAGGGATTCGGGGAGAATACCGCCAGAGACAAGCGAATGCGAGAGGGGTGTCGACGAGCTAGGTTCAGATTGAACAGACGATATTGGAAGATAGCTAGTTATATCATGAATGAATGGATGAATGAAAATCAATTTGATTATTTAGCCCCTACTTACCCCTGCCGGATATGATATCCGGGTGGCGACACCGGCGTCGACACCAGTAAATTAATGGTGGCGACACCATTTAGTGTCGACACCAGCGTCGGTGTCGACACCCGGTGTCGGCGACTCGGAACGCTGAGAGTGAGTGCCTTCTGACAGGATTAACTTGCAGCAATCCTGCTATATAGGCAAAACAAAAGAAGATGAACAGAACTAAAAAGGCTTTGACAAAACTAAACAAACACAACTACTCTCAGATATCTTCAAGTCTCCATCCCATTCCCAAACCAAATCCAGTTGTGGCCTGTATACTGACACTCCCCTTATTATCCATCAATCAATCAGTCATGCATGCATACATGCATGCTACGTGTAGACATATGGATAGACAGATCCTAGATGCGTAGCCTTGCCATCCTGCCCATCTAATATCCCTCATCGGGTCTGCCGTTGCCGCCGACAGTCGGGGGTCGGGAATCACCGTAGTGCTGGAGAAGGGGGAGTCAGTCAGACGGATAAGGATGAATAGGAAGATGCGAATGTGCTCACCTTCCTCCGCAGCGCAGCCAGGCGCTTCTTCTTCGTGTGGGTGTTGATGTAAGTGCCAATGCAGAAGGCGACAATATTGAAAAAGGGCACCCAGGTCTGCTCCGGCAGGAAGTTTTGCGCAAAGGCCAGCGCGATCGGGCTAGTGATCCAGCTCACCTTCATGACGGGCATGAAGCCGGCGCGGATGGTGGCGCGGATCTGGTGCCAGGTTCGCGCACCCGCGATCACCGCCATGGACGCCAAGTAGACGGTGTTTTGGATCGGTGCAATGATCAGGTTGGACGTCAGGATTTGCAAGATCTTGGCGCGCAGCGACGTCCGGTCGGCAAAGAAGAATTGAAGAAGGCCGATCAGGAAGTGGCCCATGGGCGCCGAGATGAAGGCCCCGTACGCGGCCATCTTAGGCACGCGCGACGACAGGTAATGGCCTTGTCTAGAGCGGTCGTGCGCCAGCCACGAGGCGATTAGTTCTTGCAGCGCGGCCAGAGCACCAGAAGTAAGCATTTTGGTGCGCAGCGGGTACGAATGCAGCGCATGGAGGTATGCCTGGACCTAGTCAGCATGGAGAGTGGAGCACGTGGGAAACTGTCCATGTTGGTATTGACGTACTGCAAGATATCCCGTTCGCTGGTTGCCGCCCGTGAGCCGTTCACCCAGCTTGTGTGCGGCAGACTCAACAGGGCCGCCGCCGTAGGAGCCGCCGCCGTAGGCAGCGCCGCCGTAGGCAGCACCGCCGAGGGCAGCACCGCCGTAGGGGGCACCGCCGTAGGGGTTGGCGTTTGCGCCGCCGTAAGGGTTGGCGTTTGCACCGGCGTAGGGGCCGGGGTTTGGTCCGCCGCTGGGGCCAGCGTTGGGTCCGCCGTAGGGACCGGCGTTGGGCCCGCCGTAGGGGCCATAGTTGGGGCCGCCTCCGCGACCGCCGACAAAGGGCTGCGTCACTTGACCGGGCGGTTGCTGAAATCTAACATCGGCGGATGCCATAGCTGGCGGGAAGTAGACAAGTCGAAAGATCTGGAGACGGCGGATCCGGGGTCGCAAAAGACCTTCACTCGTTCGTAGCAACGCTCTCGATACGTATGGGAAATCAACTACAAAGGTGGAGGTCAGCTGGCGCGCACTGGCAGGTCAATGTTGACGAATGTTGACAGATGCTGCAGCCGAGGCTGGGCAACGTGGGTGCGAGTTGGGTGGACATCAGCGAGCTGCGCGAGGCCAAACGGCGGAGCAGGGGCATCCAGAAGGGTCGCTTACCACTGTCAGTGCCCTCGTGGAATGCGGTCAGTACTTGTGCGGATGCAGCGGAATGGCGTTGACGCGTCGGGAGACTGTATGCCTTTCCCTTTCTTTGCTTTGGCCCGCCTCTCCAGCAACCGGGCAACTCGGCCAAAACGGGAATAGCCGCAAAGCAAGAAATGGGGCGCACCTCGCCCACCGTAGTCTGCATACATTGACGCACTTTTGTCTGATTGGCCATGGCGAGTAAGGGCGCTTTGCCTTGCATCACTACTGTGAATAGAGGCGACATAGTAATTATGGTAGCGACGGTGATGGCGATGGTGATAATGATAGCGAGGGACAGACGGTGTTGCAGAGGGCCACGCCTGGGGTGCCACTGCTCAGCAATGCTGCGAATGCTCGACTCGAGACGGAAGATGCTATGAGTGCCTTTACTTGAACATTGACGCACGAACAGTACAGCACAAGGGTGAGATTGCAGAACGGCCCTCTTCCTTGACATAAAACGGTTGCTCATCGATGTGGCAGGTGGGATGGGATTTTTCCAAGGCAGGTGCATCTGCTGGTGCCGTTGCTGATGTAATTGCTGGTACCGTCGCCCGCACGTCTCCATGTTCTGTGTCTTGCTGGGTAGCGCTCTCGCCTGCTTGTCTTCCTGTTTCTAACCATACCTTTGCTTCTCCTGCTCATGTCGGCCTCGTTATTCCGCGAGACCTTCTCTCCCATGTGCACCCCTCCCCTTCCCCCTCTTCCCAAGAAGCCCCACACTCACCATGCAGATGCTCGTCAGCTAGGATGTACCCACCAAAAGATGACCCGGCTGTATGACAAGTACGGTGCTACGCCTTGTTCGGTCTGCCGTCGACACCCTGCTCTTGGCTGGCTGTACCGCTGCACTCAAGACACCGACGGTTCCTTGCCTCGGTCGGACTTTAGTGACGACGCTCCTCGCAAGGCAGGAACGTCACTTTCTTCTCCAGCGGGGCCATATCTCAGCCCAGCAGCACTCAAAGCAATCTCCCCTGGTCAGTACAACAACGAACAAGACCCGCAAATGGTCCACCAAAACGACGCCGTCCAGAATCCTGACCAAGACCACACCCGTCCGACAACCCGGTCCAGCACGGCCCAAGAATCCATGACCTTCTCTTCCATTCCAGAGAGCACAACCTTCTCGACAACCGCGACTTCGGCAAACATTGACGAAGAACTTCAGGCTGCATATGATTGGCCTGCATTGTACAAAGCCTGGGAAGCGGATGGCTCAGAAGACCTGGTTGAGCATCCAATTTCTGCCTGTGGATTCAGAATCTGCACAGCCTGCCGACCCACTTATCGAGACCGAGCTATGCAGTCTATTGACGGCGTACTCAACAACCCCAAAGCGCCACCGAAATGGGAGCTAGACAACAGACGTGTGTCGGATGCCCGTGTACTCAGAACTATTGGCCTTCCGAAATCTCGATGCTTCAACGCTGAGACCGTACCAGGAACTATTCCAGCCCAAAGTACTCTTACCTCTC
Organism: Chaetothyriales sp. CBS 134916; assembly: GCA_003709845.1. Taxonomy (NCBI): domain Eukaryota; kingdom Fungi; phylum Ascomycota; class Eurotiomycetes; order Chaetothyriales; family Domatiomycetaceae; genus Domatiomyces; species Domatiomyces globalis. Next base: position 6,268 of record QQXO01000271.1, read on the forward strand.
AATACCTACTCCCGCAGCCGCTCCCTGAACCTCCCATGGAGGAGGATGAGCGGCAAGAGAATGTCAACCACTACCACAGGCCCACCGGCTTGCGTCAGACTCGCTATGAACGACTTTCTCATCGCGATCGTCAGACTGGTCTGCAAACTCTCGAGCCCCGGCTCTGAATTGTTCGACTTCCTTGTCACCTTAGATGGTCTTCATGCGCCGCAACTCCCCGTCTAGCTCAAATGTGATCGGTGACTAATCTGTGGAGGAATTGCCCAAAGTGACGAATTCCTGCACGAATGGTGCCATTTGCCTTTCGTCTAGCTTGCCAGTCTGGTCAGAGAACCTGATATCTGCTCCTAGATTCCTCAATAGAACGCCTTGTCCGATCTCTTCCACTTATCGTAAGACCTGCCTGCACAACTAGATCATATGTTGAAGCCACCATGCCTCGCAGCTTCGGCCAATCGCCACAAACCAGCATCCCGGGCAGCTTTCTGCACAATGCCAATCTCCTGGTCGGAGACAGCCCGGTTGATTTCAGCGTAGCGCTTTTCTGCATCCTCTTTGGCGCCTCTCTTGGCTTTGCCGACATGTGCATCTGGGCGGTACTGCTCCATCACATTGACGAATACGTCCTTGCCCAGCGTGTCAGCGATCCAGTTCATGATCTGCACACCCTCCTCCTCTTTGCCCGGCATCACCAGATGTCTGATGAGCACACCTTTCTTGGCAATGCCATCCCCCGTGAAGCACAGGTCACCAACCTGACGGTACATCTCAGCAATGCTCGCGCGAGCATGCTCCGCATAGGCCTCTGTCTTGAGCAGTCGCTTGCTGGTACTGTCGCTCCACACCTTGAAATCTGGCAGGTAGATATCTACCAGCCCATCCATGAGCTTCAAGCTATCGAGGCTGTCGAATGAGCTGGTATTGTACACAATCGGGACCGTGAGGCCGCTGTCTCTGGCCGCCAGGATCGCGAGCGCCACCTGCGGCACAACATGCTCCGGCGTGACGAAATTGATATTATGCACCTTGCCCACTTCCTGCAGCTTCATCATCCATCCGGCCAAGTCGTCCGGCGTCAGGTCAAAGCCTTGCCGCTGATGCGCGATGTCGTGGTTCTGGCAGAACACACACCGCATGTTACATCCACTGAAGAAGACCGAGCCTGAGCCATTGTGGCCCTGTAGACACGGCTCCTCGCCGAAATGCGGCGCGATCGTCGACACTTTCACCGTTTCTGCCCCGATCAGGCAGTACCCCGTCTCCTCGTACCGGTTCACGTTGCACAGCCGTGGGCACAAGTTGCATTGCCGCAAGTGCGCGTACGCCGCCGACCGCTTCTTAGCTTCGTCGATAGATGATAAAAGCTGGTACCGTGGGGTGTAGTCGTCTAACAAGAATGGTGGCGCCAGGTATAGCGATCTACGACCTGCCCCTGTCAAGTGTGGTGCTGTTGGTCTCCATGAACGAATTACTCGACCGCCACCAGGGCGGCGCCCGGCCGCTGACCTACACTGGCGCAGTGCGAACATGGCACTCCATCCTTGGCTTGGCCGGAGGTTACGTATAGAACATTCAAGCCCAGTCGAGGGGAATGAATGAGTTGAGAATAATAAGCGGACGCTGATTGGGGAATTTGCTAGCGAGTTACTGTCAGTTAATACAGTATGACATCTCCAACTCATGCGTGGCATCAGCCATGCTTCTTGCCCTTTCTTTGCAACTTGGTCAAGACACAGCCTTAGTTGATTGATATATGTACGGCTACTTCCGTAGTTGATCAAATCGGAAAATAAATTGAGCTGTTTCAAAGCTCATTCCGCTGGATGATGGCCGAGTCCATCCTTACAAGGTATGAAGATCATCGCCGTGGGACATCGCTTTGAGGTGTTAACACTGTCATGCCCCGCGCCACTGAATGTCTTCCTGACAACATCGCGATTATTGCCCAAAATGCTCTGTGAACTTGCTTCTACACATGCGAGTGCAAGTGGATCAAACTGCACAGCGCTGGTACTGAGTGTTTCCTCCTGGAATCATACTTAGGGGGATACCATCAATACTTGGGTCACGATTTTCTAGGTAGTCAGCAATGTCATGGACGATTGCTTCGACCGTCTCATCTTTCGGATGTCTAATATCCAGGCTCATCGTCACCTCTTCCGGCACCGGATTAACACTGCCCGGCTCAGCGGTGATCACACCCACACTGGCCAGGCCTCTTCTGTTTTGGGCTATCTGTCGGCTTTTGTGATGAAATCACTGGCCCGGTAAAGCGCGTCCGCACGGTCCTGGTATCCAGTTGTGCCGGTATGACAGGCCCATTCTGTTCGAACCCGGAACCACTGTTAAGCCTGGACTCCTTGAACGATACCGATGTCTTGGTTCGAATTGACCAGGTACGGACCTTGCTCGATGTGAAGCTCGAGGTGAGCTTTCATCGACACTCCGTCTCGCCAATTGGCCGGGACAGCACCCATGAATCCGATTCTTTCTACTTGCTGCAGCACTGTGGTTGAGTTGTCGTCTGGTACAACTGAGGGCAGATTATAGACGCTGTGGGAGTCCATGCTCCCTGTCCAGGACCCCTGAGCTCATCATGCTCAGGAAGGAAGCGTGCCCCTTCTTCATTCTTCCAATTCACCACCCCAATCAGCCCATTAGTCTCAATAGCATAGCCCTAGAGAAGTCTCAGTACCTCTAGCCCTCCCCACACGCCAAGGATACCATCAAAGCGAGCTCCACTAGGCTCAGAGTCGAGGCAACTGCCGCAAAAGATCGCTGGCACATCATTCCTTTTGCCCCGTCGGGCGGAGAAGATGTTGCCTATGGCATCCACCTAGACTTTACAGTTGAAAGATCTCACCGTGTCGATAAAGTACTCGCGAATGAATTTGTCGTCTTTGCTCAGAGACACAGTAAACGAGATAGACCTGTTTGTTCAGCTTCTGTACCATGTCTATTCTTTTGGGTTTCATTATTGTCGGCGACGGCCTTTGCCAAGCCGTATGGGAAACACAGACGGGTCCGTATCATGATGTTGGATTTTCTTGGGACGAGGTTGTGTGGTGCTCAAGGTGTTGAGAATTGAGTCGTAGTATTAATACCTGAAGAGGAACAGACGACAATGCAGTAGAGAGATACGAATATCAAAGAACACAAAATCATATTGGAATCCAATTACTTATTTGTACCTTGCCTATGCTGCCTCGTTGGTTCTAGATGGTGGAAATTCCACGCGAATCCCCATCTGACCAACAAAAATAGAGATACGATCACGGCGATATAATAAGTTAATAGTCAATCCGATCCTGCAAGCCCGCTTGCCCAAGGGCCGCTGCCGCCGCCAGCGCCATGAAGCTGATCGTCGCCGTGCCCGCCACGGTGCTGCTTCTTCTCCGCGCGTACCGACGGAACTCCCTCACAACGCCCGGCCTTGTCATCGCGGGACTGACGGCCACCACCCACGCGCTGCACCCGTCTGCGCTGGCCTTTACCCTCCTCGGCGTCTTCTTCCTGCTGGGTACACAGGCGACACGAGTCAAGCACGACATCAAAGCCGGACTCACCTTATCCGCGTCGGGCCATGCCGGAGGCGAAGGACCACGCACCTCGACACAGGTGCTGGCCAACAGCGGGGCCGCGAGCATCCTCTGCCTCGTGCACGTCTTCCGCTACGGCATCGGCACTGCCCTACCCGACTTCGGCCAGGACCGCTTCTCCGACCTGGTGCTGGTCGGCATCATCTGTAACTACGTCTCTGTCACGGCCGACACGCTCTCCTCCGAGCTGGGTATCCTCTCCCCAGGCCTGCCCCGACTCATCACCAATCCCTTGCGCACTGTTCCCCGCGGCACCAATGGCGGAGTAACCGCCGGCGGCATCTGGTACGGCTACGTGGGCAGTCTGGTTATTGCTCTCACTTCTCTCTTCTTCATACCTTTCAGCTCCAGCCCCAACTCTACTCACTACACAATCCAATATAAAACCCTCTTCGTCGTCGCCCTCTCTTTATGGGGAGCGCTGGGCTCGCTTCTGGACTCCCTGCTGGGCGCCCTCCTGCAAGCCTCTGTCATTGACCGCCGCACCGGCAAGATCGTCGAAGCTCCAGGCGGCATCAAAGTTCTTACTGAAGCTACTGCTATATCCTCCGAGCCCTCTTCTTCTTCTCCTTCTTCCGCCACCACCACTTCCACTCCATCCAAACCAGCCATCCTACGAAGCACCAAGACCGGCAAGGAAGTCGAGCTCAAACCCAAACCCCAACACGAGCGCCAGCACAGCAGGCAGATCAACACCGGCAGGGATATTCTGGACAACAACCAGGTCAATTTCCTGATGGCTAGCACCATGACAATGTGGGGCATGGCTATCGCCGCCGGTCTGTGGGGGGTTGATCTTGACGGTTTATTATTACCAGCCGCGTAAGAAGGAATGATGTGTATGATTATTGTTCATCGAGAGTTGAAGATAGCGAATGAAGGGACGAAATCGGGGTCTCCTGTTGGTGGCTTGAAAGCTAGCTTGAGTCAACATCTAGATCAAAACCCTGACCGCAGTTGCAGATAGATTGTTGGATGGGTTCAAAAGACACAGTAGAAGGGATGGAAGCGTAGCAAGCAGGTCAAGAGGTTAGAATTCAGGACCAGCTAATTTATTAACTTCTACTACAACTAGCCATAGCCCTTTGTTCGTTCGTTCGTTCGTTCGTTCCTTGGTATGATCATCATCGCCGCAACCCCCACTACCCTTCTGGGCCTTCTCTTATTAACCCTAGCCCTTTCTTTTCCTTCGTACATGAATTTTTCAAACAGGGAGATATTTGAAAAAGGGTCAATAAAAATAAGTCATAGCTTGTACTTTGCATCCCTCCAATTCTATACTATTTGTATCCACCTGCATCTGCATCCAGTGTATCCATTCGTTTAAATCCGCGGCTAAAGAATTGCCCAGAAAGCTTCCACAAGGCTACTGGACCCTATTGGGTGCCGCTAAGTTGGGCGGCCGGTATGTTGCGATAGGGTAATAAATATATGTGGCGGTTGTTAACATTTCAACCTCAGTGCTAATTGACAAAGTCCCCAATGCCAGATCTCTGTAAACTCCTTGCTAAACGACTAGGTGTTTTCGGGCAATCTCATCATCTCTTTATAAATATTCCTCGTAGGTGCTTGGTTGTGTGTTTGTTCAGATCTTCCCTCACGGGTTGTTCAGCCGAGTAATCCCAATGCAGCCAGGAGAAGGTACGACCAGTGACTGAAGATAATGTCGATGAATATTGCCGATTCCCCCACGAGTCCGAGGGCGACAGCACCAGCATTACTTTGCACGCTGCCTGTTGTCGCTGCGGCGCCTGAACCGGTCCGAGTTCTACTCCCACTACCAGTACTACCAGATGCACTGCTATGCACATTGCTGGTGGCAGTTACGCTCCCCGTGGTAGTCACCACCGTCGTTGGCTTGAAGGTTGTCTTGCCCTCCACACCCACGCCTCCGGGCCCAAAACTGACGCTCTGCCCGTGGATGGTGGTATGGGTGATCGGCGCCCCAGAGCCAATGGCGTAAGTAGTCCCAGCAATTATCGCTGCTGTTGCTCCCACGCTGAATGTCAGACCGTCGTACGATTCCACGACCAGGCCCGACTCTTGAGTCCCATAGTTAGCGGGAATGGTGGTTGTGGCGAGGACAACGCCCGACGGGCCGAGTTGGATTCTCTGTCCCGAGACAGAAATGGTGGTTTGTGCAGCTCCACTGCCGATGCGGTACGTCGTACCTGCGATGATGGCTGTGGTACCTTGTACAGTAATGATGACGCCGGGTGCAGCGGTGATCTTGGCCGGCGGCGCGGCGGAGGATTCTGGCACTTGCTGTAGTGGAGCCAAGGCAACCGTGGTGCCAGATGCGAGGAGCAACGACTGTTCGATGGTAAAGAGCTGCGAGCCCACGCGTACGGTGGCCGCACCCGTAGTGGGGATAGCGATGGCCTGAGTGCCCACAATGACGGAAGAAGCACCGACGCTGACGGGAACATTGTTGACTCTGATGGTAGGAGATGAGGGTGTGGCGCTGGGGCCGGCCGTGACAGTGCTGGGACCCGCAGGGGATGTGGCAGGTCTATTGCCATCGGCAGCTTCATCAGAAATGCTGGACCGAGAAAGTGAGTTGTCGCCAGGATTGTTGGGCTGATGACCCGGTGTGCCGTCACCGGGACTGTTGGGCTGATGGCTCGGTTCGCCGTCGCCAGGATTGTTAGGCTGATGACTCGGTGTGCTGTCGCCAGGATTGCTGGGCTGAGAATTCGGGGTCGTAGTGGTGGGTGCCTGGTCGGAATATTGTGAGGGAGGTCTGGTGAAAATGGGTACTGGCCCAAAGGAAGAGGGGCCATCATTTAGCACGGGTGTCTTCTTAGTCACGGTGACGGTTGATGTGTATGGGGCAGAGGAGTATGCAGGCGAAGGGCCGAATGTGAGTGTTTCACCAAATGGCACTGTTGATAATGGTGGAAAGCCATCGGACAGGGTGCCTACCTCCGGAACGGGTAGTGGGTGTGGTCGTCCACCCACGGGTGCTAAGGAGGAGGTCTGATTGCCCTGCGCCGAGGACGTCGGAATTGGTAGGAACGACCCAGTGGTTCGGTCCTGAGATGTTTCAATGCCAGTGCTGGTCGAGTTGTTAGGCACGATGGTCGATTGGCAGGCCGGCAAAGGGGTTATCAGCGTCTCGGACGCAGTGTATGAAGCATCGCTGGCCGTGATGGTAACTTCATATCCTTCGGTCACTGTTACGTAGATCGTGGGATAGACTGAGCCGATATATGTGACCGAACCAGAACATGATGGTTCTGGAGCTGATGGCGTCGTGTCAAAGGGCGGTGATTCTGGGCTGAGAGTTGTGCTGGATGTTGACAAAGAAGTCGATATAGTCGAATAATTCGAGACCCTACCCGTCGAATTGCCAAAGTAGCGGTCACCCCACGAGTGACTGCCTCGTACGTGCCCTGCCAATAGCAATGCCACTGCAATCACAGGTAGCATCGCGATTTCCGAAGTGCCAAGCATCGATTTCCTATATCATTCCTAGTAAAAGACTGAGCGAAGACCTAAACGAACGATTCTTCGCTGATGCTGGGTTAATAACGCATGGTGCAGCTGTAGCGGTGCGAAGTGTACTCAGCGAAGTCGACCAAGCTGGCACCGAGGTAGCGATTGTGAATCCCGGTCAGGCGTAACGAGAGACGATATGGTCATAGACAGAGGCAAAGCACAAAAACAAAACGAGTGAAGACGAAGCTGGACAACAAACCAGGCTGGAGAAAACCCCCGGTGCATGGCACGTTGCCACCGGAAGGAGTGGATCACCGAAGAAATGTGGTACCTACGGCGACGGGCTGAGGGTTTGGCTCGGCATGGCCAAACAGCTGCCCAAATTTCGCCGGATGTGCCAGTAGACCCACCAATGGAAAACGGAGCAAGCACGGGCTGAAAGATGCGCGTCCATGTTGGCGGGTCGTAGTGGAGTAAGTGTCATTGATCATTACCCCATTTTCTCGCACTGCACTGCAGTGCGGGAACTTAGCACAGTTGTATCAAATGCATGGACAAAATACGGAGTACTACAGTTTGTACGATACAGATGAACATGAAATGGCTATTGCCGTCATTACCACTATGAGTTGTCCCTGATTTGTCGACCTGTGCCGTGTGTGAACAATAATGGGCAAGTTTGATTCCGTGAACGAGGCCGAGTTCTGTACCTTAAGAGGAGAGGTCAGTGGCTTGTGCCGTTGGTTTCTTGGCACCGCCAGTTGCCGAAGGAGACACACTATCAGGGGCGCCGCAATCAGTACGGAGAGCCAATGGTGTATTAAAGCGAACGCTTGCTCTCTTCTTGGCTTGTTCGTACCTGCACGGCTGCGAGGGGCCGGTCGATCAATGTAGCACATGGCCAATCGCATTGCACAACGATGTGTCACTTGCCAAGGGATGTTGCGCATTGTCCATGGGTGCCATCTGTTTTTGACAGCAACTCCCTGCTGCCTTGCTCCCAATGTGCAAGCCAGAATCCAGACAGTGCAGCTGCCTCAGCGTGGCTGGGTAGCGTGCAGTTTTTGGGCCGTTGGAAAAGTTAACAGACCATTGGCCCGCTTAGAGAGCAGTTTTCCGAGGTCGGTACCTACAGAAGTTAGTACTTGTACCCTACTTGGCGGTTCATGCGACCGTGGATCAGAAGGTTTGCGCGATCTGACAGTAACCATTGATCGTTAGGAGTGCTGCTATGTTGCAGCAAAATGCTGCGCTTGCAACTGTGTTTAGAATAAGCTGCTATTGATATGTGTAGGCTTTATAACACAGCTTGGCTGCTCAGAAGGATCTAGGACCATCGTTTCCTCTACACAAGACTGTAACCTGCAACCCCGCAGACAGTGGAGCCGCGACACGCGCAAGAGCGCTGCTCCGGGAGCATTCAGCCGGGACTTAGCCTGGACGGCCGGGATAGCCTGGCTGGCCTGGCGAGTGCAAACATCTCTCCCTCGTCCTCAAATCAAAGCACCGTAGAGCATTATCGACAGAGAGCCATTCGCTTGACCATCTCTCTCTCCCTCCCTCTCTCTCTCTGTGTGTGTGTGTGGTGTGTGTGTGTGTCTCTCTCTGTCTCTCTCTGTCTTGGCCCTCTCCCTACTGGATTCATGTCCCCATCCCACAAACGACCTTCATTACCTCCAGAGTTGCACCGTTATTATCTACTCGCACACAAGGGAATGCGTCCCAAAGGATGATGCGATAACCTTATCTCCCAATGATAGAATTGCGTGGGCTAGTCACACGGTGGCTGGTACTTCTGTTGATTGCCAGTGAAAGGCTTGGGCTCTGCGCGTCAATTGCACCCCAGCCGATTTCTGCCACGACAAGCTCCAGCTTCCTTGGCGACGATGGGCGGTGGTCGCCCATCAGCATCAGAGTAGGCACGCCAGAACAATGGCTCTACCTTCTCCCAAACACATTGTCGCAAGAAACATGGGTCATTGGCCCTGGAGGCTGTGACGGTAGCTCGACCTGCGAGCAGGTGCGCGGCAATATCTTCGATTCGAGCCAGTCGACCTCATTCCAGGTGGAGGGGTTCTACGAGCTGGGCGCTGACAACGCCATGTCAAATGTAACGCAGCAGGACTATGGCTACTATGGCTTCGACACCATTGCTCTCAACGACGACAATGCCGTGCCAGGGCAAATTATCGCCGTGATCAACGAGACCGACTACCTCACGGGCGAACTGGGCTTAGGCGTGGAACTGACCCGATTCAACGGATCAGTGAACGAACTCACTCTTTTGTCGTCTCTTGTACAGAATGCAAGTCTCATTCCGAGCCACAGCTACGGGTACACGGCAGGTGCTTCCTACCGCCTGACAGGCGTGCCGGCATCCTTGACACTAGGGGGTGTTGACACTAACCGTTTCACGCCAAATAATGTGACGTTCTACTTGAGCTCTGGCTATGTACCAGCCGTGCAAGTGAACTCTATTGCAGTGTCGGCTGCATCGAACACATTGCCGTCGAATTGGAACACCAATCCAAGGACTCTGCTCAGTGATTCCAATGCTGCCATTTTTACCATTGACACCTCCACTCCTTACCTCTGGCTACCTCCGACCGTATGTGATAATTTTGCAGATGCGCTCAACCTGACTTACAACGACACGCTGCAGCTGTACGTCTTCCGGCATGGCCACTCACCCGACTCATTGCAGAGTCTGAATCTGACCTTGACCTTCACTCTGAGCAACCCTGCTGCTTCTTCCAGCACCATCCAGCTGACACTTCCCTACGATGCCTTCGATCTTCAGCTCTCATACCCTTACCCGCTCCTCGGCGGCCAGTACGGAGACCCGGCCGTGAATTACTTTCCACTTCGGAGGGCCGCCGCGGAGTCGGACTACATACTTGGCCGAGCCTTTCTGCAAGAAACGTATTTGACGGTGGACTATGAGCGCAATAATTTTACCCTCTCGCAAGCCGTTTTCACAGAAGAGGCTGTCAGCAACGTGGCCTTGTATGCCATCACGAGGAATTCGGACAGCGTGTTCCCTGGTCCGAAGACGTATAGCGCTGGATTGTCGAGTGGGGCCAAGGCGGGCATTGGCGTTGGCGCTGTGCTCGCCGCTGTCGCCCTACTGGCCGTCGTCTGGTTCTTCGGTCTCAGAGGGCGCGAAACGAGCTCAAAGGATTGCAAAGCGAAGCGACAGCGGTGCAGTCTTGCAAGTCGCCTGATCAAATCCTCACGCTCTAACTCCACAGCTGCTGAGTTGTTCGGCGACAAGCGATTCCCAACCGAGGCCCCTGTCGCTTCATCCGCTTCTCGGTTTGAACTTGCTGCCAATGCTCCGATCGAGATGCCTGCCGCCGACGTTTCGCACACGTTCTTCCAAGTTCCTGACAGCTCGAGTGGGCATATGGTGCAACGAAATGATCCGAGACAGCCTTCTGAGCTTGGCCATCCTGGATCACACAATAAGGGAGCGGAAGCAGCAGCAGGTCCCGGTGGCAGTGGACGATCTACCTCGCCTGTACCGCCGTATTCGCCGGCAGAATTTCCCCAGCGCCTGAGTTCCAGTATCAGCCCGTACAGCGAGAGACACAGCCACAACTTTGGCGGTACTACATCCCCAGCCGAGCAAGGTGTCAGCCCCGTTGGTAACAGCTCAGGAGACGGTTCCCAGCGGAGCAGTGGAAATGTTTTCAGCCCGATTTCGCCTGTGGCCGCGACGCCGCGGGTCCACCGTCTTGCAGGCCACGCCGCTAACAACAGCTGTTCACAGACAACTGGCTCGTCTGGTACTCGGTTCACACCTCAAGTTCCTGAGCGAGTTCCTTCACGTTCGGCCAGTCGCAGCAGCAGGTTTGTGGAAGAAGGGCTGAGCGGGCCCTCTGACCAGGCGCCTCAACGCTCCGACTACCGCAGTGCGAGATTTAGTTGGGAAGAGTGATATATATTCATGGTTTACGTGACGATTTACGGTGCCATGGCCAAGAGTTTATGTTTAATGATATATAGGTAAATGTTAATGTTACAGTATCGCCGTATGTCTACCATAGTACCGTATCCATGAGGGTTGCCTTGTAGCCTCGCCAATTAACCCTAACCCTATATGATTTCTAAATGTACCTCAACCACAAGCGAATTGCCATGTATCAATGATGTGCCGCAGCAAGCTCGCTCCCGGCCTTCTACCTGTCCCGTTCATGGCTCCGACGAGGACAGACTGATGGCTCTGACCAGTTGGAAATCTTTCCCCTTCTTCACCGTGACCCAGGTGCCTGTGCCGGCTGACGACCAAGGCTCTTATGTATTTGACGTATGTCGAGATTGACCGGAGCTGTCCTGCCAGCTAACGACAGCAACAGAATGAAGTGACCGCCGTAGCCACTGGTTCCGACTCGCTCTTCCTTGGCACTTCGAATGGCTCGGTGCGCATTCTCTCCAAAGCCCTCAAGGTCATGCGCACCTTCCCCACCTTGACGCCTCCAACCGCGCCGGTGAACTGGATCAGACAAATACCGGATACTGCATACCTGGTGACACTGTCGGAAGATCTGCCGGCTGAACCGCAGCTGAAGGTGTGGGGCCTAGACAAGAGCGACAAGAAGACAGGCAGCCCCAAGTGCCTCTGCACAGTGGTCGTTCAGAATGGCCGAAAGCCGTTCCCCGTGTCGGCCTTTGTCGTTCTCGACGACCTGAGTCAGGCGGCTGTGGGCTTTGCAAATGGCTCTGTCACAGTCATTCGTGGCGACTTCATCCACGACCGAGGCACCAAGCAACGCACTATCTTTGAGTCCGAAGACGCTGTCACAGGCCTCGAGGTGCGGCAGGGCGCTACAACAAAGGTCCTGTATATTGCGACCACAGGCAAGCTTTCAAGTCTCATAATCTCAGGGAAAGGGCAGGGCCATCCTGTGCGCACAGTCGACAACCGAGGAGCTGGTGTTGGATGCATGACCCAAGACGCCGAGACTGGAGACATCGTGATTGCGAGACAAGATGCGGTGTACTACTACGGCCCCAATGGGAGAGGACCCAGCTATGCGTTCGATGGCCCCAAAAGCAAAGTGACGATGTTCAAGGACTATGTCGGCTTGATATGCCCTCCTCGTGTGGCTCAGGTGTCCAAGTCTCGGGCCTTCCGAAGACCAGGAGGTGACGAAGTTGACGACGTCTTTACTTCGTCCTCTTTCACCCTGCTCGATACCGACCTGAAATACGTTGGCCACACTGAGTCTCTGGCCTCTCGGATTGATCACGTTTTTATTGAATGGGGAGCCCTGTTCCTGGTGACGGCGGAGGGAAAGCTGTTCCGCTACCAAGAAAAGACGCTGCAGCAGAAGCTGGAGATCCTGTACCAACGCGACCTCTTTATCTACGCCGTCAATCTGGCGCAAAAGTGTGGGGCAGACAAGATGCAGCAAAATATCATATTTCGCAAATATGGAGACTATCTCTACCAGAAAGGCGACTACGACACGGCAATGCAGCAATACCTACGCGCGATCGAGAATACCGAGCCTTCGCAAGTGATCCGCAAGTTCTTGGACACGCAGAGGATTCACAACCTCGTCGACTATCTCGAAGAGCTTCACGACCATGATTCGGCAACTGCAGACCATACGACGCTACTGCTGAACTGCTATGCAAAGTTGAAGAACACTGAGAAGCTGGATGCATTCATTCGGACCCCTGGAGAACTCAAATTCGATCTTGACACGGCCATTGCCATGTGCCGGCAGGGGGGGTATTTCGATCAGGCTGCTTACCTGGCCACTAAGCACGGCGAGAACGAAGTGGTGATCGATATTTTGATCGAGGACTCGAAGAAGTATGCCGAGGCGCTACAGTACATCTGGCGTCTTGCAGCCGAGTCCGTCTTTCCTGTCCTGATGGAGTATGCACGGAGCCTGCTCAGTCACTGCCCTGAGGAGACGACCAAGCTCTTCATTGATTACTACACTGGCAATTATGTACCGAAGCAGGATGTGCCGGCGGTGGAAGAGGTGCAGGCCCAGAGTGGCGGTGGCGCCTCACAGTATCTCTCTGCGCTCTGGACTATCCCACTGATGAACAGGGCAGCAGCAGATGGTGCGGGTGTCGGTCAGGCTGGGCCTAATACTGAGTTGGATGGACCTGAGCCAGTGCAAAGATCGACGACCTATTCCAAACCTCGGCCAAGGACAGCCTTTTCGGTCTTCATCGCTCATCCAGCCGAGTTCATTACCTTCCTTGAGGCTCTTGATCAGCAGCAAGACATGTCAGCGGAGGATGGTGTTGACGTAGCAACCACGTTGCTAGAGATGTATCTTGATGCCTCCAAAGAGGCCAAAGACGCAGCAACCAAAGCGCGATGGGAGGCAAAGGCGACCAAACTCATCACCAATGAGGCTGCAGTCGGCAGTGGAGATGCATCGGCGTCGATCAACACGGCTAATGTCCTCCTACTCTCCTCTCTTTCTCACTTCCCACAAGGCACGACTCTAGTGCGGGAGAAAGCCAAGATGTACGCGGATATCTTCCGCTCATACTCATCTGCCAAAGACACAGCTGGCGTGATCGCGGCCCTGAGGAAATATGGATCGAAAGATCTCAACCTCTATCCATTGGCGCTGGCCTATTTCGCTTCGTCCGCTCAGATCCTGGCCGAGGCCGGGGTGAAGGAAGAGCTTCAAAGTGTGTTGCGCAAAATCGACGAGGAGAACCTGATGGCACCACTGCAGGTAGTCAAGATTCTGTCACAGGGAGGTGTGGTCAATATGGGCATGGTCAAGGACTATCTTGCAGAAAACATTTCGCGTGAACGGAAAGAGATTGAGAACAATCGGCGGCTGATTGACTCATACCAGGCCGAGACTGCGACAAAGAAGACGGAGATGCACGATTTGGGCTCGAAGCCGGTGGTGTTCCAGGCTCGACGGTGTTCATCGTGCAGCCGCAACCTGACCTTGCCGACAGTGCACTTCCTCTGCAAGCATTCTTTCCACCAAGATTGCCTCAATAAGCCAGGTGTGGGCCAAGCCGACAACTCGGTCGAGTGCCCAATCTGCAAGCCGGGCAACGACACCATCAAAGCGATCCGACGGCAACAGGTCGAGAGCAGCGACCAACACGATTTTTTCAAGGCAGCGCTCGCCCGGAGCACCAATCGCTTTGGCACTGTGAGCGACTTCTTTGGCCGCGGGGTGATGACAGCAGCGCCGGCGGCAGAGGGATAGCGCCAGAGGGATAGCGCCGTGGTCAGCGCACACCAGGCACAACAACGCGCGGTATCCAGAGTTGTAGGCCAACTTTGAGTACACGCTTATATACTCTTGCAAAGGATAGTCCTACACTTATAAGACGCCATGCAAGCCACTTTTATATCGATATGGGCACTCCAAGCCATCTTGGTATTAATAATTAGAGTGTACTGTAATTAGGCAGGCGCGCGGCGTGCGGGGCGCGGCCGGGAGCGGAGACTTTGACAGACTGAGAGTCGGTGTGTGGATAATTAATTAGGTGAGTGACACTCTGTCTGTCTCTGACTTTTCACCTGTCCGTCTGCCCTGAATACGAACAGTAGTAATTTCTGTAGTTATAGTATTACTAATTACAATATTAACTTATAGTGTACATGTTCCCACGTTTGAGCCTAAGCCTGAGCCCGAGCTTGTGCACCGCCGCCCCCAATCGTACAGTATTCTTAGTAACTTTTTATCATTATCGTACCACCCCGCCCTCGCTCCCGGCCTACAGTCCGCCCACCAATCCTTTCTCAGGCCTTCAGCCAGGCGTTCAATCAGCCAATCTATCCCCAGTCTGAGCCTCTCCTGTTCCATGCCTGACTTACAGTACCTCCTGCCATTGCCCATCACACAGTCGCCGCTGAAGGCCATCTCCCCATTTTGCTCTTACTCGCCCTGACTCAGCGAGCCCTTTGTCCGCAGCACTTGCTGGTCTCAGACTGAGCAGATAATAGATCTGCTCTCAGTGGACCTTTGGCCGGTGGCAAAGAAACAGTGGCGGCGGCCAGTTGGCCCGTTGACTGCAACCCACTCGCCCGCCCACGCACAAAACACATTATTGTCTGCCACAATCCCGACTGAGTAGGCGAACTCTTTGTTGTTTCTGTCGCCCGCGATCGACTCCTGGAATTCTCGCACTGCTGCCGACAATTCACCACACGCTGGGTCTTATACACTCTGGGTCTTATACACTCTCCCTCACGCTCTCCACCCGCTCCGCTGTCCACTGACATCAATCGCCCCACCGCCAGCATCGTACAAATGTGCAATCGCGTGCCCATCTCCTCATTCTTGTCTTGTGTGCCCCAAATCCCATCCAACACCACGCCTCGCCTCCGCCTGTTGCGGCCTTGAGATTCCTGGTTGACGTGCTCCTGGGCACCATGGCCGATACCGACAATGCCATCGCCGAGGTGTACCGCAAGATCGAGCGCGAAAAAGCTCTTATCAACGCCGCAAGTCACATGCGTCAGAGTACCAACAATGCCACGGTCCAGGCTCGTGTCGACAGCAACATCCGCGACAGCCGCCGCAACATCACCTACCTCGAGACCAAGCTGCAAGAGCTCCAGATCCGCAAAATGGGCGGCGGCCCCAGGCAGGATGGCGGCGTGGCTGCCCCTCCTCCGCCGGCCCACGCTTCACAGGGGCACTCTATTTCAGGTGGTTCATTAGGCGGCCCCACGCCTCCCCCAAAAGACTCGAGATGGTACGGCGGAGGAGGACCTGAGCGAGGAGACTACGCCGGCTCGGGGCCGGATGGCTACAGCCAGGGTAACGCCGGCACACTTGCTCCTCGAGTGCCATACGGTGACTCCAGACCGTACAACCAGCCCTCACACAAAGCACGGCCCAACTTCTCCAAACTAGGTGCGTCAATGCCAACCCCCTCCACACTCACACGCGCTCTCTGACCGGTACAGATCTGATCAAATACGACACGCCCTACCTCGGGCCCAAGATCCAGCTGATGCTGTCTCAGCTCGAGTTCAAGCTATCTGTCGAGAAACAGTACAAGGCCGGGATCGAGAAAATGGTCCGGCTCTACCAAGACGAGGGCGACCGCAAAAGCCGGTCAGACGCCGAGGGCAAACGCATCGAAAGCAACCAGAAAGTGCAACTGCTCAAACAGGCACTCAAAAAGTACACCGATCTGCACGTCGGAGACACCGAGGCAGCAGACGACAACGACGATGACAGTCTCAACGCACCCAACATGCGCAAGCCCTTGACCGGCCACCTGGAGATGCGAATTCATGCCATCAAGGACGTCGACCACGCCGCCTCCTCGCGCTTTTCTCGTGGGCCCGAGACCTTTGTCATCATGAAAGTGGAGGATAATATCCGGGCCAAGACGCGCGCCACTAGGACCGATCGCTGGACCGACGAGATCTTCAACGTCGACATTGACAAAGCCAATGAGATCGAATTGACCGTCTATGACAAGTCCGGCGACCGGCCGATCCCGATTGGTTTTGTGTGGATCAGAATATCCGACATCGCCGAAGAGATGCGACGGAAGAAGATCGAGACTGAGTTCCAGCAGTCCGGATGGGTGTCAGCCGACAAGATGGCCAACGGAGGCGGCAAGTCCTTTCCCGAGTTCCAGCCTCCTCCTTCCGCTCCCTTCATGCCACCGGGCGACGCGGCGGGCGCTGGTAACACCGCTGGATTTGTGCACACTCCTCAGCCCGTCATGATTGACTCCTGGTTCTCTCTCGAGCCGGCGGGATGCATCCATCTTGAAATGAGCTTCCACAAGCAAACAGGCGGCCGACGGCCCCTCGACCTCGGCCTGAACCGGCAAGGCGCTGTTCGTCAGAAGAAGGAAGAAGTCGTCGAAAAACAGGGCCACAAGTTTGTCAAGCAGCAGTTTTACAATGTCATGCGTTGTGCCCTTTGTGGCGACTTCCTAAAGTACTCTGCTGGCATGCAGTGCGTTGACTGCAAGTACACGTGCCACACCAAATGCTATCCCAAGGTCGTCACCAAGTGTATAAGCAAAGCAAACTACGAGACCGATCCGGACGAAGAGAAGATCAACCACCGCATCCCTCATCGCTTTGACCACTTCTCCAACATCGGTGCCAACTGGTGCTGCCATTGTGGCTATTTGCTGCCCTTGGGGCGGAAGAATGCCAAGAAGTGCTCAGAATGCGGCCTCACTTGTCACGCCGGCTGCCAACACCTGGTTCCAGACTTCTGTGGCATGTCCATGATCGTGGCCAACCAGATTCTCGAAACGATCAATAAGACCAAGAATCACAACAAGTCCTCTTCCACAAGTTCTGGCATGAGTGGGAGGACATTGCGACCAACTTCCGGTCGTCCTGGTCCTCAATCGCCCACCCCGAGCGCCACACCTGACGGTCTTCCGCTCTCGTCGCAGCCAGGCAGACAGTATGATGAGCACTACGACCAGCCAAAGCCTTCCGTTGTCGCAGTCACCGCCGCCCAGAACATGTACAACCAACCGACAGGGCCTCCTTCGCCTCAACAGACCAGACCGCCCTCGGGAAGAACGACCTCAACACAAGCCATACAAGCAGCTGCTGCCGCCGCAACTGGCATGAGGCCGACATCGCAAAATTATGATCGACCTATGGCTGACTATCCTAGCCAGAGACCAGCTGATCGATATGCCAATGCACGTCCCCCCCAGCCCGAGATCAATCCACCACAGCATGCCACGTACGATCCTCGCGCCTATGATCAAATAAATCGGCAACAACAACAGCAGCAGCAACAGGCAGCGATTTCACTTCAACAACAGCCCCGACCAGCTCCTTCACAGCAGGCGCCTCCGCAGCAGTACCAACCTGCTCCGGCAAAGCAGCAGCCTCTGGCACAACAGCAGCAAGTGGCAAGAAAAGATTATGGCCTCCCCGCTGGTCGAGGCCCCGGCCCGAGGATTGGTCTTGATCACTTCAATTTCTTGGCCGTGCTGGGTAAGGGCAACTTTGGCAAAGTTATGCTAGCAGAAGCCAAGACATCCAAAAAGCTGTATGCGATCAAGGTACTCAAGAAAGAGTTCATCATCGAGAATGACGAGGTCGAATCGACCAAGTCGGAGAAGCGCGTCTTCCTGATTGCCAACCGAGAGAGACACCCCTTCTTGTTGAATCTGCATGCGTGCTTCCAGACCGAGACCCGAGTCTACTTTGTCATGGAGTACATCTCTGGTGGCGACCTGATGCTGCACATTCAGCGAGGTCAATTTGGCTTGAAGAGAGCCCAGTTTTATGCCGCTGAAGTTTGCTTGGCACTCAAGTATTTCCACGAGAATGGTGTGATCTACCGTGATTTGAAGCTAGATAACATTCTGCTCACCCTTGACGGCCACATCAAGATTGCCGACTATGGTCTGTGCAAGGAAGATATGTGGTATGGGTCCACTACCACCACCTTCTGCGGTACGCCCGAATTCATGGCTCCTGAAATTCTGCTTGACAAGAAATACGGTCGAGCAGTCGACTGGTGGGCGTTTGGTGTGCTCATCTACCAGATGCTGCTGCAGCAATCGCCCTTCCGTGGCGAAGACGAAGATGAAATCTATGACGCCATCCTGGCAGACGAGCCGCTTTATCCCATTCACATGCCCAGAGACAGCGTGTCAATTTTGCAGAAGCTGCTCACAAGAGAACCTGAGCTCAGGCTAGGGAGCGGCCCTGGAGATGCACAAGAGATCATGAGTCACGCCTTCTTCAAGGGTGTCAACTGGGATGATGTCTACCACAAGAGGGTGCCGACTCCATTCAAGCCGACTGTCAAGGACGCCAAGGATACAAGCAATTTTGATCAGGAGTTCACGAGTGTGACGCCGGTCTTAACGCCGGTCCAGAGCGGTAAGTTGCGCCATTCGGTGAGAAACACAGGAGCTAATGTTTCGATAGTGCTATCTCCGGCCCACCAGGAAGAGTTCCGAGGCTTTTCCTATTCCATTGACGAGATATGAGTGGCCGAAGGCGCCCCCACGACCATGGATTCGAACTGGCTGGGGACTTTCGACACTGAGATCGATTAACCACGAGAGCAGGTAGCATTTGGATGCCTGTAATGAGCGTGCGGCAGACGGGAACCTTCCTGCTGTCTGGCCGTCTGAGGTCAGAGTTGGCCAATTATGCTATGCCTTGGACCTGGGCAAAATACTGGGTTTCAGTACCCATGTCTTAGGATCTGAAGATTTGTATGGGCCAAGTCCGAGTTGTGCGGCATGCAATCTCACGCAAAGGGTCATATGAGGCGAAGAGAACGACGACAAAAAGAATACTTGTTGAAGAGGGAGTATCCAGCCACCTGGCTTCATCCTCCTTTTTAGCCGTGCTACTGCCCGTGTGCGTTTGAGTTCAGCTCTATAACCAGTGCCTGTAGTTGGTGGTC
The DNA here is from genome assembly GCA_003709845.1 of Chaetothyriales sp. CBS 134916. Classification (NCBI taxonomy): domain Eukaryota; kingdom Fungi; phylum Ascomycota; class Eurotiomycetes; order Chaetothyriales; family Domatiomycetaceae; genus Domatiomyces; species Domatiomyces globalis. The sequence goes on from QQXO01000271.1 coordinate 25,688, forward strand.
GACCCCCCGCATCTGGGGCTACAACGAGGGTGCTAACCGCTACGGCAGATTTCTACATCACACACTCCATATCCTTATGCTATTAGTACACGTGGATGTGGAGGCTTCGTTTGCTTCACGACATCATGGCTGCAATTTGTGGTCGACGTCCATCGTCATTCTCGCACTTCATCCCACTATATCAAGGCGTCGACCAGCGTTTTATACCCGCACCACTTGCCGCTAGCACCATTGTCGTACCGTACCTTCAATTACCATCTCTGTGACTCGTGTGTTCTCGGTCCTTGTTTGCTTGCTTCTCGGCCTCCCCACTTCAGAATCACTATTAACGCCGAACAGCTCGTCGACTGGAACAGACGAGCACCCCCTTCAGTGCAGCCCGCCTGTCTATATTGATAGCTGGGCCAGGGGTGCCCTGGGGTAATTACAGCCTCTTGGTGTGGGGTGAGAGCATTCTCTTCTACTCGGGAGAGTTCCATCATTTCCTACTACCCGTTCCGCTCCCTCGCTATGGATAGACATCTTTTGGAAGATCAAGGCGCTTGGATCTTCTGGCATTTGGACAAATTCGTCAATCAGATCGGCCCGCAGACCGAGTTCGCCGTGCCAGAGGAGATTTTGGATTTTCACGGCGGGCAGAATAGGTTGGGCGTCTTCGTGTGGAACACGAGTGGGTCATGAACAGGAAAACAAGTCCATTAAGTTATTATCAAGGCATTCATTCATGGTCAGTTTATGGCAGCCAGTTATACTATTTTCAGACTACGGCATTAAGTGATTAGCCTCATTCAGGTTTTGTTCTAACTAGTTAGCGGGGTGCCTGCCCCATGAACAAACAAAAAGAAAGGCGGGGGGCAGGCGCCAAGGCTGAACTTTCATCCAGATCCCTCCTTCTTAGCCATTCTGTCGTCTGGTCAAACTACTTAACTTACAGGCCCTGGAAGTCTGTCTGCCTGCCTGCCTGCCTGCCTGCCTGTCTGTCTGTCTGTCTGTCTGTCTGTCTGTCTGTCTGTCTACGACATCTCATTGTGATGGATACCTTGACACCTTGATAGCTAACCTTGTTGCCAAGAAAGGTTTCTTTGAAGATTATGCTGGTGATCAGGAATATTGGTATGGCTCATGCAACATAACTATAGCAATTACCATCCTCATGCTCCATGTATTCCTTTTCGATTAATCTGTGAATCATACAATATTAGTCTCGGTTGTTGTTTCATTTTGTTTCTTTAGAAAGAAAAAGAAAGGAAAAGGAAAAAGAGAGACCTACTTTTCAATCTCGTTTTTGATCTCACTCTGCTCCAAGACGCCGCGACTCCTGGTCGCTTTGATGACCTCGACAATCAACTCGTTGTGTGTGACCTTTTTGCCGGCTCGGGCCTTCATGATACGGACAATGGCAGCCTGGGTTTCGAAGTGGCGGTCCATGGCGACACGCTGGTGGGTCTCCTTGTTTTCCTCCTTGGTTTCCTTCAGCTGGATCTGGTTGATCTTGATGCGTAGCTTGGTGTCGGCAAAGGCGGCGTTGTAGGTAAAGGTGTCGGTGTCGTCGATGTCGCGGCCGCGCGGGTGTTTGGTCAGCACGCGGTACTTGGAGCAGGCAAGAGACTGCAGGGTACGACACAGCTCAGGGCCAGGCAGGGCAGTCAAGGTGCGCAGCTCCGAGTACGACAAGTGCTGGTCGGAAGGCAAGTCGTTGAAGTGCAGCAGGACAATGGCTTGGAAGCCAGAGACAATAATCTCCTTGTTGCCCTTGGGGAATTTGGCGCGTAGCTGGCACTCGGCCAGCGAGTGTATCCAGGTCAGTTTGCGGCCCGAGTGTTTGGACTTGTAATGCTTTTCGAACTTGGAGATGACGTGGCAGATAGAGGGTGGGATGTTGACGGGCACGTCCGGGTAGGTAGGCCACGCAGAGGCCGACAGCACTCGGACGTCCAGGTCGAGGGTGGTGGCAGGCGCGGCCTCGGCACGGTTGGAGACGAGTTGCTTGTAAGCCATCATTTCCTCTCGGGCCAGTTCGATGTCTTTGAACATGGATTCGAGGTTGTGGGTGAATGAGGCGCCACATTCATTCCTCAGCCGTGTGAGCATGGACTGCTCGGCGTCAAAGGACTGCGAGCGGCCCATGAGCAGTCGACGAGCCAGGTCTTTTTTGTAAAAGGCTTCAAAGACGGCCTTGCCCTGAACGAAGCGGAAGAGGTCGAGGGCATTGGCGAGGTGGTGGTTGATCTCGGCATCGTCGTCGGCGGTGACGGGGTCGTCAAAGTCGTGGTCTTCATCTTGATGCGCGGCCTTGTGGGCGGCAAGCTTGGGTATAGCCTTGACACCTCCTTTGAGCAGAAGGTCGATGTGCTTCGCGATCATCTCGCCGGGCTTGGCGTTGTCCGTGTCCCAGTTGGACTGTGTTTTTTTGGTTCTGTTGATGAAGGTCTCGAAGGACTTGTGCATGGCATTGCCAAGGGCGTGGTTCTTGCGGAATGTGTGGTTGACCAGATGGTCAAGGCGGCGCTTGAAGTCGAGCAGGTTGACAACCATGTCGGCCTCGTGCTTGTCATCAAAGACAATCAAGGTGCCTTCCTGGTCGATCCACTTGCTAAAGGCGGGCACCAGCTTCTCGGCCGAGCCAACTCGCTGTAGAAGGGTGAAGAGCTGCTCGAGGGCAAAAGCATTGTCGTCGTCGAGCAGGTCCATAACAGCGTCGTCGTCCAACAAAGCATCCAGCTCGTCGGCAATGAGAATTCGGTCCAAGAGCTGAGCTAGCATGGATCTCGTGCTACGGTCCAAGGACAGGAGATCACATCTTCGCATCTCGGCATCGAGTAGCTGCGTACAATGTGGCACGTATTCAGCCAGATTGTCCTTGCTGGACCGGTGGGTCTTCCACCAGTGGAAGTAGTCGTCGGAAGCCTGCCTGAAGATGGGCTCGAAATGGCTTGAGTATTCGCCCAGCTCATGCAAGATATCAATGGCCTGCTTGAGCAGCAGCTGCGACGCCTCATCCTGCTCGATCTCTCCGCCGCGGTCCTTGTTGATTAGCGCGACCGTGCCGTCTAGGACCTTTTGCTGTATGGCAGGCTCGTCAAAGACATGCTGGCGAAAGAGCAACAAGCCGGTCTCCAAGACGGTGGCCTTGTCAGACGACCTCAACAGATAGGCCTGGTCCAAGTAGTAGAAGATCTGCCTGACGGTGACCAGCTGCTTCTGCCACACTGCCCAGGCTTCGGCAAAGCTGACCAGGAACTCGTCGGGGCTGGCTATGTCGGCCTCGGTCTGCAACGCCGTCCTCACTGTCGTCTCGAGGTGGCCTGAGCAGCGGTCGCGCAGGCGAGTGTACAGCTCGGCAGCTTGTCCTTGGCGGCAGACGTTCTCGGCGCCCTTGTACAGCTCTTCCAATGAGTAGGGCTCCCTCTCGTTTCTGAAGATGGCATCGAGCGAGACGTCCTGCTGCTGCCACACCTTGCCGAGGTATTGTTGGGGGGGGATTCGTGGCGTCGTCCGCAGGTTCTTGACGACCAGCTTCTTGGGGCCTTGGTGGGGGGCAAAGGTGGTGGCACGGTGGTTGGAGAAGGAGGCCTTGCGCTTTTCGGCCGACGGAGAGGCAGTCAGGTCGATGGGGCCCTGCCGCTTTGACCGGTTGGAAGCGAAGTGGTACATGCCGGCGAATGGTGGAGGAGGAGTGGCCGTGGCCGTGGCCGTGGCCGTGGTGGAGGTGGTGGTGGCAGTAGTGGCAGTGGTGGCAGTGGTGGCAGTGGTGGCAGTGGTGGCAGTGGTGGCAGTGGTGGCAGTGGTGGCAGTGGTGGCGGTGGCGGTGGTGGCGGCGTCAGTGCCGGGGACTGGCCTGGTGCTCCTTCTTGTCGATGGCCGGCGGTGCTCTGCGTCGATCTTGGCAGCGGCGGCGGCAGCGGCGGCCGCGGCCGTGGTAAGGTCGCGGCTGGGCCTCCGCTGCTTGATTGGCCGGGACGGAGTAGAGGGCGACGTGGAGGACAATGGCGGGGAATGGGCGATGTCAGAATCCAACTTCCGCTTCGGCCTGCGCTCTGGTGCTCGCCCTTTCCATGACGCCGTCTTCATCTAATTGTGCGGCCAGAACTGATCAATCCGTGCCTTTCTCCTCACCTCCTCGGCGATAAAATACGAACAGTGATAAAAAGCCGGCGTGGCGTGGGCGGCTAAGGAAATACGGTACCGGTACTAATAAGTTAACTTACAGTATAATATTGGCACGTGACAGCGAGGATTTACTTTCAGCCTACGAGAACTGGGAGTTCTTTCTTCTAGGACTCCCTGGCTTCTAGGAATAAGGAGCCGATAGAAGAAAATGCGTAGCAGTAAGTATGACCAAGAAGAAACGATCTAACGCCAAGAGTCGCAGAGCGAGACTGGTCACTTGCCGAGACCGACGCGTTGGTCGCGTTTGCATCTACCAACAGTCTTCATTTCCCTCTATCTCCACCCACACTTACAGGAATGGCCTGCAAATCGGAGCATTCTGTTCAGCAAGCTCTAATTAATGCCTCTACAAGGAGTTTTCCCTCATTAGCGCAGAGCATTAAGTTTTATGATGCTCCAAAGTCAACTACCTACCACAGACGTACTGGACGCGTCCCCCGCGATCA
>QQXO01000272.1:0-30177 GCA_003709845.1 Chaetothyriales sp. CBS 134916
TATAGATCCTGAGAAGGTAAAGGCTATCAAGGAATAGAAAGTACCTAAGAATATAAAAGGAATCTAAAGCTTCCTAGGGTTTACTAACTTCTATTGGTGGTTTATTAAAGACTATTTATAACTAACTATACCATTATATAACCTGACATAAAAAGAGATACTATTTATATAGAACTAAGAAACAGAAGAGGTATTCAAGAAACTGAAGAAGGTATTTATAACAGTACCTATACTAGTGTAGTTTAATCTAGAAAGGGAGATAATACTAGAGATAGATTTATCCGGATACTATACTAGAGGGATAATATCTCAATATAATAACCAAGGTATCCTGTGATCAGTGGCCTTCTTCTCTAAAAAGAATAACCTAGCAGAATATAATTACAAGATCTATAATAAGGAAATACTAGTAATCATTAAGTGCCTACAAGAATAGGAAGCTAAGCTTAAGAGTATTAGGGAATTTATAATCCTTACTAACTATAAGAACCTCAAGTACTTCAATAAAATCCAGCAACTCTCAGAATAACAGATAAGATAGTAGCTAGTACTAAGTAAGTTTAACCCTGTAATTTAGTATAGACTAGGTAAGGAGGGATAGAAGCTAGATATATTGTCCTGGCAGAAGCAAGACCTACCAGTATCCATTGATAATAAATAACTCTAGCTAAGAATAATATACCTGATACCAGAAGGGATAATTAAGGCTAACACTATAAGAATAAGACCTAAAGGATTTAATAGACTAAGTAACTAAATAATAGAAAAGGGGCTGACCTATGATATATATTATAGATCAAATATACTAGTATAGTAAAGGTAGTAGATACTAGTAATAGAGAGACTAATAATAAGTATTATAGATACCCCTAGAATAGGCTAAATAACCCTGGTAGAGGATAAGCTAAGTTAACTCTAGGAGAAGGGTAAGCAGGTTAACCCTGACTTCGAAATCTTAATAGCGGTAGTATAAGAGTAAAAACATATCTTCCCGGATACCCTCCAGGAATAGGTAAAAGTCTCTATTACTGATTATAAGATAGCCCTAGATAGCTCATTATGTTTCTAAGGGTAGAGATAGGTCCTAAATCATAAACCTCTAAGAATAAGGTTAATCCAGGAAGCCTATAATTCAATACTTATAGGGTACCTAGGTAAGAATAGAATAATAGTAATCATAAGAAGATAATTCTTCTAGCCTAGAATAGAAGTAGATATCTAATAATTCATAAGGAACTATAATATCTATAGATAAGCGAAAGTTTGGCGAGACTAGAAACAAGGTCTATTATACCCACTGCCTATTCCTTTACAGCAGTAGAAGGAAATCACTATAGACTTCATTAGACCACTCCCTAGAAGCCAAGGCTATAAGAATATCCTAGTAATTACTAACTGATTAGGAAAGGGAGTTATCCTCAAACCCTACTAGTCACTAGAGGTAGACTATATCGTGAAGTTGTTTATTTAAGTATTTTATTGGTTTTATAGGCTACCAACTGCTATTATATTAGATAGAGGATCTTAATTTATAAATGGTCTATAGCAGAGGATATATAAACTACTTAGTATTAAACAATAACTATTAATAGTATACTACCTAGAAACAGATAGGTAGATAGAAAGGGTAAACATAGAAGTTGAAGTTATACTATATTAATAGGTAAACTTTAAATAAGATAACTAGGTAGAGATACTACCTGTAGTCTAGTTAGTACTCAACAGGAGAGACTCAATAAGTACAGGACTATCCCTATTCTTCCTGGTATATAGGTACTACCTAGAACTATTCTAGCTCTTCAATAATATAGAAGGGGATAATATAGAAAAAGGAAACAATATACCAAGACCACTAGTAAAGAAGGGAGAAGTGATTATAGTAAAGCTATAAGAAGTAACCTAATAGGCTTAAACAGTGATAGTAGCAGTATAGCAAGAGTAAGAGAGATAGATAAACTAATATAGGAACCCCTTACCAGTATACTAGATAGGAGATAAAGTTTAGTTAGACCTAAAGAATATCAAGACAACCTAGCTAAGTAAAAAACTAGGCCTAAGAGTAGCGAAGTATATAGTAATAGAGGTTATAGGGCCTTATAGCTACTGGTTAGATATACCAGGGAAAGTACACAATATCTTCAATATTGACCTACTAAGGCTAGTTATATCAGACCTATTCCTGAGCTAGCAAGTAGATAACTTACAGCCAGAACCTATCTAGGTTAATAGTGAAGAGGAGTACTTAGTTAAAAAGATCCTGGATAAACAGACAGTCCGGGGAAGAGGCAGAGGAGGCCCTAAGAAGCTGGAATATCTAGTCAAGTAGATCAGCTAGGCAGAACTAGACTAGCAACTAGCAGAAAACATTGAGGAAACACAAGCACTAGATATCTATCTCCAATAAAAGGGATAAAAGAGGGGGGTAATGTTAAGGGCTACGCCCTGAAAAGGTCTTGGCTGACATCAGCGATAACCTGGCTGGCCCTGGGTTCAGTAGGCCCACACAAAAGCTTTACAAAAAACATCGGGCAACCTTCCTATTTCGGAGTTGTGGATAATAACCCTGTCCACAACTCTTGTCCTCTCTTTCTGACAGGAAGCTGCGCCACCACGGATCGTCTGAGACTGGAGGAGGAGATGTGTCTAGAGCAGAGATGCGTCCAGAAGAGCAGAGATATACCCAGAAGGGTAGAGATACGCCCAGAAGGACAAAGATGTGTCTGGAAGAGCAGAGATGTTTCCAGAACTGGACAGAAGCGGACATGTGCCAAGATCAGGGTAGGGAAGAGGGAGTACTTATTCCAGCAGCTCCTGCTGCCCTGGAATGCCTTCTCTTCAAGAAAACCTTCTTGTTAATAGAAGCCCCTGCAGATAGCGTATCAATCCTGTCGCAAGCCCTTACACTGCTCTCTATATATCTGTAGGTATCTCCCCTCCTGGGACGTTGTCCACAATGTTGCTTTTAAGCTAAGGCTTATAGCTATATATTGCCTAGAATAGAGACATACCTATTGAGGAATACTTCACTGTATTATACGTGAATTCTGCTTGTGATAGCTTTTCAGCCTAATTATCCTGTAAATAGTCAGAATAGCACCTCAAGTAATGTTCAAGGGTTTGGTTCTGCCGCTCTGTTTGCCCATCAGTTTGCGGGTGAAATGCGGTGCTTAGCTTTCGCTTTATCTTGAGATGATAGCATAAAGCTGACCAAAACTTTGAGGTGAACAATGACCCTTGGTCTGATACAATTCCTGCAGGTGTACTAAACCGGCATACAATTTCTGCAAGGAAGGCTTCTGCCAGGTCCTCTGCTGTCCAGTCTTTTCTGGCGGGTAGGTAGCGGACAAGCTTCGTGAACCTGTCGACCACGACAAGGATCGCGTTATACACGTATTCTTTAAGGCTACTCGCTGGCAAGTCTGTGATGAAGTCCCGGACCAAAGGAAGAGAGGAGATCTGCCTTCTCACCAGCATCGCGATACTGAAACAGCAGGAGGCCTCAGCTAACTTCCCGTTACAATAGGTCGCAGCTGTCTGTTATGAGGCTGAGGCCTCTGGAGGGGACATTTGCGATCGCGATCGTAACTGGGGGTGGTGTCACTACCAACGCCAAGGCCCAGTGACATCAATTCCGTTATTCCCCCTTTGGGATTAGCTTGGACGCGTCACAGAGATATATAGTCTTGACCTCTGCCCTCTGCAAACTTATCTTCCTTCTCTTCAGGTTTAGTTTCAATTCATTAATCATACTGCTTCCCTGCTCCTCTCGCTACTTGCCTCCGCCACGTCACACTGTCACTCAGTTCTGGGTCCCTGTTCGGCTACAAAGCCACGACACTAGAATTAATACCTTGAGGAGAACCAAGTTAGAAGTAGAGCTTCCTCATCTTTCACCAGAGGACCTCTGCTGTGCAAGCAGTTCCACCAGCTAGCGCGCCCAACCGTTTCCCAATGTTTTGCCTTCCTCCTGCAGTAATGCCTCGCGTCAAACTATACTTTCCTATTTTATAGTGTCTATTATATATAACGGGCCATAATGAAGGTGGGAGGTGCAGCTGGCGAGCAATCCTTCGGCAGGGCCCGGGCGAAATTCCCTTTGCCGATGCCGGTAGCGTTGGGTCTTTCGGTGGTTTCCATCGACAACTCTGTAATAGGCCCTGGCTCGTGGCGGGTTCGCGGGCCCAGCAATCAGCAGGCATTTCTGGGCCATGGCTGACTCCGAAGCGTCTTTTTCCCGAAACCATATTGGCACAGCGCTTATACTCTGTATTAGTAATGCTATGCCTCAGCTGAACATAGAGTGTGATCTGCGTGCAGGATCAAATGCCGTACAGTTTCGCGAAAAAAAGTATGGCGCGTCTTCTTCATTGGCCAGTATCTGGTGACCCTATTCAAGGTCACTGTAATATGTGTAGTTGTACTGGCCCTCATTATGAGCTTCTAGCAGTTTGGAACGAGGGGGATGTTGAGGAATAACACTGATGGCCATATTGCAGAGACAGGTGAGGTAAAGCCTCGTTCATCATGCCGAGAGAGAGAGAGAGAGTTTCCGGGTGGGGGCCTTTGATTGACAGGAGGCTTGACGGTGCTACCAAAAGGGCGCAGGGGCAAAGGGGGGTTGGCTAGGAGGTGCTGGGTGAGGCATTTTTGCAATTGGAGGGTAGTGTGGGGCTGCAGTAGTGTTGACACGGATAATGGTAGCCAGAAGCTGTGTGTGTTTGCAAAAGAGAGAGAGAGAGACAAAGAGAAAATCGTGAAAGCGGCGAGGGATGCGAACCTCTATATCAAAGAAAAAGCAGGGCTCGGCAGATCAGGGCCTGAGATAGACACTAATCCCGATATGGCAGGCGGTGAGGGCGGTAAGGCCGGGCTTGGCGCGCCTTACCGTACAAGGCAACTCACAGGTACGCAGATTACTTATTATATACTCTAAGTTAAGTTCAGCAATCTTGGCATTCTTGGCATTGATTGTAAGCTGGTGGTTATTCTAGAATAGATGCTTCTGTAACTTATATACAACACTCACCTTCTATCTGCTGTAGTCTATTTCTACGAAGCTATGGATCTTGCTAAATCTGGAGCTGATGCTCTCTCTGCCAGTGACCCAGCCACTGCAGCCACTCAATACACCAAGGCTTTGTTGGTGCACCCTGCATCACCTGACTACCTGACACAGCGCGCGACAGCATTTGCCCGCTTAAAGCCTCCTAGATATGACCTCGCTCTCAGAGATGCCGAGCTCGCTGTCCTGTGCGGCCGCAAGCGGTCCAGCCGAAAGCACATCCAAGCAGCCCAGCTCCGGCGAGTGGTCGGCCTCTACCACAATGGCCGCCATGCGGAAGCCAAGTACGTGCTGGGGACGATGCAAAGGTGGTTGCCGAATGAGGAAGATGGAGAGGAGAAGCTCAAGGCGGCAATGAGCGGTGCAGACAAAACCATCTCGATGGAAGCCAAGATCTGGCTGAACAAAGTAAACAAGAGACTGGCTGAGCATCCACAGCCGGAGTTCACATCCGGTGACGAATATCCAGAAGGCACAGATAAGGACATTGCTGATGCAACGCTCCTCAAGCTGTACAAGAGTCAGCTCAAGGCTGACGGAACGTTCAACTTTGACTGGCAGCCCGGTCAAGAGTCGACAACAGCGTCAACCCCACAGCACGCATCTTCGGGACCATCGACGGGGACGACAACGACAACGACAACGACGACTACCGCTCCCTCGGCACCTGTGACAACCAAGGTCCGCCATGAGTGGTACCAGAACGCCCAGTCCGTCATCATCACCCTCTATGCCAAGGGCGTTCCGAAAGACAAGGCCCAAGTCGACATCCAAGACGACTCACTCTCGATCTCGTTCCCGCAACCTTCAGACCCAACCGCCTCCTTTTCCTTCACCCTTGACCCACTCCACGCCCTGATTGACACTAGCAACAGCACTGCCAAGATCATGTCGACCAAAGTCGAAATCACGCTCAAGAAAGCCGCTCCCGGGGTGAAATGGCCCGCCCTTGAAGGCACTGAGCCGCTGCAGAAACACAGCACCTCATCTGCCTCTGATCGAGTTGCTAAAGCTGCAATTATGTCCTCTTTTCAGTCTGGACAACCTCCCGCAACCCCAACAGCTTCAGCGCCTGTCTATCCCACTTCCTCCAAGTCCGGGCCCAAAAACTGGGACAAACTCGCCAAAGACCTCACCAAAAAGAAGGCAGAGACGAAGAAAAAGAAGAATGGTGGCAACGACGATGACGACGCTATATCTTCGGACGGTGCTGAAAACGATGATAATGATGATGATGATGACGATGACGAATATGGTGGCGACGCTGTCGACGGCTTTTTCAAGAAACTGTACAAGGGCGCTGACCCTGACACCCGACGGGCCATGATGAAGAGTTACCAGGAAAGCAATGGCACTGCGCTCAGCACCAACTGGGCTGAGGTGGGCAGCAAGCATTACGATCCTGTTGAGGAGAAGAAGGATGACTGACTGACTGAATGATATCCATGGATTGGTGATACCCTTTTCCCCATCAAGTCTAGCTAGTTAATTAGCTTTCATTCAAATATGAACATCATCAGCATCAGCATCAACATCAGCATAGTAGCCAAGTCCTGCTTCTTTTTCTTCGTTGCCCTTTTTTAGACCTTTTTTTAAGACGGCCGAGAGAGAAAGAGAGCATTATTGCAATGATCCAAAATGATACTTGTAATTTACTGATGACTTTCCCAAGAAAGGAAGGAAGGAAGGAAAAGAGCCAACGTGATCCGATGCGATCAGACTACTCTTTCCACTCGACTAGAAAAAATACCATACTGGAATAAAAAGGCCCGAGAGTTCCAATGGTACACTTCCAAAACAAGGAGACGCCTCCCCAAATGCCAAAACTACCGTACTCCATACTCCAACACTCCAACCTTCCTGTCCCAGGGTCTCTTCCCCTCCCCCCCCCCACCACCCCACAGTATGTAAAAAACCACTTGTCGTCATGACCAAAGACACATTCATCAACTCAATATCAGTCCAAGTCAGAAATACTGTGATCTCTCGATGCTAGTGACGGAGGTAGCGCCACCAAGCTCTTCGGCAAAAGAATTCATGATCAGATAGCCGTTGGAATTCTCAACTGCGGCGATCTGTCGTTTGAGGCCCTTGGTATCCACTTTCAGAACCGGGTACATGGAGGCGGTCATGGTCCGCGTGAGGCCTAGGCTCTTGGCCTTCATTTCACATAGCTTGTCACCGGCGATGTTGAAGACAAGCTTCTCATTCAACTTGAAATATTGGGCATAGAAGCACGACCCCTTGACCAGGTCCCAAAACCCGTCCATCATTGACACCATCTGGTAGAACCAGTGCGTGGTGGCAGTCTGATCTCGAGGCTCAAGAGGTTGAATGGCTGCAAAAGCTTCAGAGGCCGCGGTGAGGCGTCGTCGATAGGTATCCGATTCACAACCGTCCGCTCCTCGTATCGTCCCCTTCCGCCATTCGTCCACCATGTTTCTAACCTCACTTTTCAACCCTTGCAGGATCTCTCGAAGGACGGCGTCGTTGCCATTACTGAGCGAGCCCTGGCTATCTGCCTGCTTCCACAGTTGATCAAATGGCCTAATCAGATCTTTGTCGCGAAAAAGTTGCGGTCGGCGTTTAGCCCAGTCGGTCAGGATGCGGTCCTTCTCCTTCTGAGCTACGCCGAATCGCAAAAAGTCGACAACGTTGGCCGTGTTGAAGGCACAGCCATTAGCCTCTGGGCCTGTTTTCTTGTACGCAGGGAATTCCAAGGGTACTTTCCCGCAAGTTTTGTGCTTCATCTCAATCCAGCTTTCACTAGATAACTCATAGCCCTGTTTCGAAGCATCGACAAGAAACGAGGCCAGGGCCGCAAGATGGATTGCTCCCTTACTTTGAAGTGCTGCTCTGCCTCCTCTTCTCAGTGAATCCCGATAGACTAGCTGCTGGTGGGTGTTTGTGCACTTTCCCAAGTACGAATATGACATATTAAAGCGGAGACAACCTTCAATGAATTTGTCGATTCTATCTGCTGAGATGATGCCTAGAGGAAAGACACTGACAAGTGGTTTTGATTGATCCGTAAGCCCGCAGGCCGCAGGTTTGATATTTTCTGGAGGACCTGGTGCATAGTTTTCAAATTGGGTGACCAGGTCTTGATCCCAGCACACCCACACCTCGTCTCCATCATAATCACCCTGTTCTGGATTAGTCCAAGCATATCTTGAAGAGCTAAGAAGATTTATTGAACAAGAAAGAAAAGACTTACCCCAGACAGTAAAGACGCAAGTGGCACCTTGCCCTTGGTCGAGAAGATTGCCACGTCTCGACAATCCGCCAACTTCTGGTGAAATCTGAACTTAACCCTCTGGATGTCTGAGGGTAGGTTGGCCGGATTGCGGGCGACTAAGCCGTCACAATCACTGATAAATGACCTGGACACACCCTTGACTGGGTCATTCCAAGAGGATGGGATGCCCAGGTGGATCTCGCCCTCCTCAAGAACACCACACAAGTCTGGCAGACAATAGACGTAAGTCGACTGCGGGATTGGAACTCTTGACTTTTCAATACACAATGTGGAATAGTAAGAAATTTCCTGTTGGACAAGGTCGTGCAGAAAAGTGCACGTTGCGGGTCGGAATCCAGAGTCCAGGAGCATGTGCATCTTCTCCACTTTATTGTCAGGCAAGGCGCCAAGGACTTTGATATCGTCGTCCCTCATGACATGGTGGAATGTCTGGAGCCATGATCTAACATGCCTTGGGTCGTCTCGAGCTGCCAGAAGCTCATCGTAGTACGTCTTGAACGAGTCCTCCAGGCGTGCTTTCAGCACCATTGAAGATACCCCGCGGTCATTGAGCACCGTTATGAACTGCGAGTTGATCGCAGCGGGTCCTGTGGAATGTGACCAACCTGAAACTTCGAATGTGCGCTGAAGACTGCAAGCTTCTCGGCGCCGAGGATGAGGCTTGACCTTGAGTTGAGATGGTGTGATTTCAAGCGAGAACTTCCGAGGACTATCGGGCATTGAGTGCCATCTATCCACGATCCAGACACCTTTGGCTCCAGAGATGCGACCTTGAACTGCTGCGGGAATCTCAGCAAGCCCTAGCATCTTCCGAATTTCGTCTGCTAATTCAAAAGACATCATCGCACACCCATCATTCATGACCGTCTTGCCATCAGTGCCCCGTCTGTCATCTACCTCGAGAAACTCCTCTTGGTGCAGCACGACTGTTGGAATCGTCTTGGACAAGCCAAGTTTGAGCCGTGCGAACAATTTCAGGTCAGAGGAGCCTAGATTTTGTCTCCAAGAGAGATGCCAATCAAGGAAATCTTTGAGTGTTATCTCCCGCGTCTCGGATCGAGCACTCAATTCACTGATGCCAACCCCGCCGAGAGCAACAAGAACAAAGCGGTTGTAATACACATGCTTAGCTCGATGCTCTTCTTTGTAAAAGACACGCCACCGTCGTCCAGCAAGCGCTATGTCTTCTGATGAGAGAACCTGCAAAACAGCGGCATGAATGGCTTGGTGGTCGTCTGGCCCTGGCCGATGTTCTAAGGGTATATCCGTCCTGCTGAGTAACGGGACATTCAGTATGAGAAACCGAGTGCCGCCAAGAAAACGGTGAAAGCGACAGGTTTTGTCAATGCTAGGCCCGTTCATTTGTAGTTTGAACAGATCACCGCTTGATGCTGCTGCCCAATGGAGAGTGGCAGATAAGTAGACGGACTTCCACTCTTCTCCGGGCAACCATGAAGAAGGGTGGGTGAGGTTATGTGGAGGTCTGCCTTTTGAGATTGACTTGATTGCGTTCCATCGCGCATGTGGATCATTGATCAAAACACCACACAAGGGCTCCAATGATTTGAAGACGGATATCGACTCGATGCCCCAGCTTAGAGCCAAACTTTGGATCTCGTACACGGTGTCGAAGGACAAATGTGAAGGCAACTTCGACTTTAAGAAATTAAACGTTGAACGGGCCTTCTCAAGGAAACTTGGCGGTGGACTGCTTTGGGGGGTACCCAGGAGATCCAAGGACCTCGAGATCAAGGGATCTTCAAGATATTCCCGAGCATCCTGAATCGTAAAATAGTCTTGACTATCGTCTTCTATGTCGTCTTCCAAGATAGATGTGTTGGCGGTGCTAGCTGCGCCAATGGGTGCGTCGAAGATGTCTGACAGACTGCGCGAATTGATGGAATCAAAGGCAGTGGCCGAAGGCTGTGACGCTGTAGCATCAGTCAGGGGAGTACAAGAACTTGGTTGCAAGAACGGAGTCGAGAGGGCCTGGCCCTGAAGCGTAGTAGCGTTGGTAGTCTTAGCCCTGCTTGAAAGAGTTAATGGATCGGTCTCCAGAGAGTCAACTGCGGTAGCTTGGAGCTGTCGCTTTGGCTGTTTAGTCGGACTGGTGGGAAACTCAGAGGAGCTGTCGCGTTTCTGGCCACTTGTTTGCCTTGATGAGCCTTTGACCGTTTGATCAGGTGCACAATGGCCTGTCTTGATCGACCTGTCCTGGTACTGTGGACCAGCAAGAGACCTGGAGAAAGAATCATGTGCCCGAGCTTCTCCATAATATGGCTCCAGTATTTGATCAAGTATCAATAGCAAAGCTCTTCTTTCAGAGTTGCTAAGGATTATTGATCCTAGCTTCCTTATGTTTACTACTTCTTGCTTGAGAGCACCGGGCTTGGTGATAGGAAGTGAGGGCAAGGTCCCCCTCTCTTGCATTGGTTTCGCTATCCAATTTGACCGGTTCTGGCTTGCACGAGTAGCGAACTCATCCAAAATATGATCCAGAGAATCGAGTCGGTAGCACAAGTATCGTATGCGGGCAGAGCATTTCCTAGCAAGGGCAGGAGTGTTTTCTGCAGCATGCGCAAGTGTGCCGTGCAGGCGAGGGAGTTGAAGATCCCATTCTGCATTCAGACGGTTGAGGATCTTGTCAACATTACATGAAACTTTCTTAGGTGTCTCTGGTACTGACATGATCCCGTCCCGCTAAGGATAAGCAGAATATGGGTACTGAACAGATCACATATCCGCCCAATGTCCGTAATGGTATTGCCTCAGGCAGCGGACAATGGTACTTGATTGAGCGTGATGAATAGGAGTGGTACTCAATGTCAAAGAGGAGAACAAAAACGATACCCAATGACTGAAACGACCAATTGCCAATTCTAAACTATAGATGCAAGGAAGATATCGGCGACTTTGTCCTCAAGAGCTCACCTAATGTCAACGAAAGTGAAGATCAGCCTGAGGGAAACCTGAGGAAGCCATGTGGATATCTGGGGGGCTCGGAGGACCCCACCACGCGGGACGGCACGACTTGAGACCCACTTTGCTACCTAGAGTTGCCTGGCAACCGAAAGTTCCTGGCTCTGAACGCCACTCCTGGTAGTGGAAGGGTGGGTTCTCTCAATTTGACGGGTGCAGGCCATCCCCAGCGAACGGAAAGGGTGTTGCAGCCCTGCTAAGTTACTAGATTGAGAGAATAATGACTAAGTCCAGTCACAAACTGCATCGATGACACTCGGATGATGCAACACACAGGGATGAGACCGCCTGGAGGATATGAGCATCGGAGCTTGGGCGAGGTTTGGCGTGACGGCACGATAGTGGGGTGTTGCACGAAGTGTCAGTTTTCTGGAAGGACGAATACTCACGACATGCTCATGGTACTCAGCGATTACCCTAGTTTTCAGCTTGAGTGTGACTCTGGGGCTTGCAGTGCCATCCATACCGAACGGCAACAGCAAGGAGAGTTGGAAGAGAAGGAGGAGAAAGGGAAAACAAAGACCATAGCGTCGAGTGGAGGCTGATATATCTATGACAGCCGCTACTGCGATGTTCCTGCATGGATGCCTCAGGGATTTTCACCCAGGCCAAGTGATTGGATCTGATTAGCCGACTTGGTTGAACCAGCTCTCCTGCTCGTGGCACCCTCATCGCACCAACTAAGGCCAGAGTCATTGCAAAACGGAGGCTTTGACCAGTCTTTCTTCAGCCACGCCTGGTTCCTCGAGGGTTTGAAGAACCGCTGGGCAGATGTTAGCATAATTTGCAGGAGAAGCGGTGGATCAGACTTACAAGCTAATCCTCCTTGCGACACCCTGCAACTTCTCGTCCTGCTCAGCCTCCTTGGCAGCCCTTTCTAGCGCGGCCATTCTGTCATCATGACTCTTTCTCTCAATCTCATCGTGCGACGGAGGAAGCCTCTCGTTCTGCAAGTCGACTTTTCTTGCATCTTCGAAATTGTGGATGGCTTGTTTGATACCCTCAGCACCGAGCATTAATGTCCCAGCTGGCAGACGGCCTCCAGTCTGTGTCTTCAATTCAGTGACACGCTCGGACTCTTCACGCAGGACTTGAAACACTCGCGATAGGCGGCCAATGGCGAGGATCTTGTTCTTGATTGCTCGTCGCTTAGCTTCGGCATTTTCTGTGTCAGATAACGGCGGTGAGACTGGACCACCAGACAAGGGGGTGTCTTCGTCGAGCTCCTCCTTAGAGCAGGTGTTGAGGATTGCGATAAGCATATCGGTGATCTTCTCGCCGACAAAGGGCAGTGACCATGTGAATACGTCCATGAAATTTGGAAGCCAGTAGGGGTGGGGCGTGCAGTTGAATTGTCGGATGTTCATGACGTTGTTCTCGTACTTCAGCACAGCCGCCTTGTTGTTGTACACGTCGAGGTAGTTGGGCGCACTGAAGATGGTCATAACGCTAGGAAATCCGGTCGTTCTAGTCTTGCGGTACATGCGATAACCAGCGTCTTGCGCCTCATGAGCCCTGATGATGGACAGGAGGTTGTTCTTTTCAAGGAAATTGCAGGCAGCCGGGTAGGAGAAGAAGTAGGAGCAGCCTCGCACATGGTTGTGGACGTAAAACTCGCCAGTCTTTTCTTGGCCGAATTCTTCAAGAGGATCGGCCCATAGGATATCGCACATGAGGCCGTGTGTGGGCGGCTCTCGGAACCGGTCGATGCTCTTGATGTCTTCCAGCGTGTGCAGCTCAGGGCTCAGGCCACCGTGGATGCACAGGAACTGCTTGTTCATGACGGCCGCCAGGGGCAGCGCACAGAAGGAGTCCATACAGGCCTCGTACACGTCGAGACTGTATTTATGCTTGCACTCCAGCTTGAAGGTGAAGTAGTCGGTCAGATGGCGACACTCATGGTTGCCTCGGAGGAGCCAGAGCGAATTGGGGTACCAAATCTTGAGCGCCCACAGGTAGAGGACACACTGGGCAGGTCAGCCTAAGCTGGATTGGATGCGGGTGTGGGTGTGGATGGAGATGGAGATGGAGACGTCGGCTCCATCATCAACATGCATACCTCAATGCTAAAGTAGCCTCGATCGACGTAATCACCTAGGAAGAGGTACCGCGTCTCTGCTGGGTCGCCACCCACTTCAAACAGCTTCATCAGGTCGAAGTACTGCCCGTGCACATCGCCGCACACGGTGATGGGGGCGTCCATCTCGAGCAGGTTGGGTTCGGCCTTCAACAGCTTTGTACCCTCGCTGAGGATCCATAGCGCCTGCTCTTCGGTCAAACGGCCTTCCCGGTAGAAGTGCTGCTTGAGAAAGACCAAGTTCGGCTTCGACCGGTCTTGAGGCGACCAGAATTGGTCGTCGGCAGCGACCTGCATCGCCGGTGCCTGGACGTCTACACAATGTTAGCCATGGGTCTCTGCTGCTGCCTCCGATTATGCCGCGGCCGCTGCTCACCTTTGCACACTCTCTCTTGGGTGCTGACTTGGGTGCCATTTTCCATCGTGTGCAGGGTGAAGTCGATTTCGGGCACGGGCTTCTTCTCGAGCACCGCGCGATGGATTGGGCCATCCATGATGGATGAAGGAGCGCTTGAGGCGCAGTTGCCGAGCCTGTTAGATCACTGCACTCCGCTTCTTACGCACACTCTTACCCGTTGGCCGACTCGTCGCGGTGGTTTCGTCGAGCGGACGCACGTGCGCGTGGAGAGGAGAGATGAGGCGAATCGGTGTCACAAGGCTCATTAAGCGGCGTCTACGGAAGAACTGGGGTCTGAAACACTGCTAGGTGCCTAAAAGCAGTAGTCACAGTGCTAACGATAGCTGTGTTACCGGCCTTCTCAGGAACTAGGACAATAACGCAAGGCAATCAAGTGTGCGAGATGGCTGGAGACGGCCAAGAGTAGGTACTTGTACACCCTACCCATGGTTCAGCCCACTCTTCTTTAGGAATAGGGCGATGACAACCTGTGCCTTGGTTGTAGCCAGAAGTTGTCAGAGTTTCCAGGCGGCCTCTGTTACGATGGGAGCCTGAAGGATTGTGTGGCCCCACCGCTGCCTTGGCGCCCTCCCCTCAATGACGTACTTCACCATTGTCGCGGAGTGGGTCCAACCAAGTTCAGTAACAATCAAGTAACAATTATCCTTACTTGTTGGCCTTTTATGTACAAATTGTATGGTGATTGTCCACCTGTGTGTTGTCTGATGGTTACGAATCCTGGGCTGCAGTGCCCCTTTTGTCTTCTCGAACCCCGCCCTAAACCTATATCGGCCAGTGCTCATTCGCACCTCAGTCTGCCGACACTCTCGACCCTTTAGGGTCACGTGGTACGCGACAACCATACCAGTCTGGTAATCCTGTACTGGTACTGTACTGTACAAATTGCTGAACCCAAGCTGCTGATGCCCTTGAATTGAGTGTTTGGGGTTATGAAGCAGGTGTATATGGGTTATGATTCGCTATATGCAGTGACACTATGAGACATGCAGGCTTCCTTGAAGAGGGACCTTTATGACAGCGAGTTCCCACAATACATGTACACTTCCCTGACACTCCCCCTTCCCCTCTGTTCTGGTTACCCCGGTTCACCTCCAGTCAGCTTTGACCTTAGAGCCCTCCTATCTAGCAACTATTGTAACCTCTATTGTAAGCAGAGCAACTCCTATACAATAGTTATACCTAGTATTAGTATTAGTAGCAATAGTTAGGGGTAGGTTGTCATGGTGAATCTGGCTCACATGACAGGCACATATATATTGGAACACCTGAATCTTGCGACAAATTGCAAGATTCTCCATCTTTGTAGGGATTCGGGGCTCCCTTAGTCTAATGGCGTTCCAGGCAAAACATAGGTCCACCAGTAGGAAGGAGTAGGAAGGAGGTATAGACGGAGTTGATATCTAACTAGCGAATCGTTCAATGGGGAATCGTCATACAAATCGTACGAGAGGAGTGATCACACGACTCGTATGAGAGCGATCAAGAGAAAAAAGAGTGAAGGCCGTGACCCGGCTGTCTGGATTACAAGGGGCTATCTGCACTATATACCTTAGCAGTGTTTTCTTATCAAGAACTCTTTGTCATCGATGACTGGGTAATTAGTATGGTGCGCACACTATAGATTTCCACTGGTAGATAGACATCTATCCTTTCTCGTTGAGGATAATCAAGGTGGTAGACACCGATAATCGGAAATTGGGTCGGATGGCTGATAAGCGGCAATTAAACGGTCTGGAATAGGAAAGTTGATCTAGGCTTATTTCATTGTACCAATTACTAAAACATACTCTGCATACCTATGGGAAGGTGGCAGAAGACCGATACCCTGGCCCTCTGGCATCCTGACCTGCTGCTTTTACTATAGGATAATCTCCTCCAATATCGATCGATCATTTCTATCTATTTAAGCAACAATAGCGACGGTCAGATCGTCATCTGCCACCACAGGCGCCGTCCGAGTTTGCCGCTATCTCATTCGCTGCAATTAGATATTAATCGAACTGTCATACAATCGATATCCGAGATTCTTATGATGCCATCGTCACATTTCGTCGAAGAATAAGTATAGTGCAATTATCAAGCGCTAACGGCGCAATAGATACGATATTCATACCTCATTCATAGCTGTCGACACCCCGCGACAGGAAAATCAGAGAGCAATTTGACTCTTGCAAGCGAGACCTTCTCCACTTTCCCTCCATTCCCAACACAAATATCCATAAAACATTAGTGGTATCATCCTGTCATCCTAACAGTCTGTGGGTCAACACCCAACTCAGCCAGCAGACTAATCATTAGCTGATTGCCAAAATCAACTACAACGATTAAAGGTGTCCTGCCTTTCTTGTCCTGAAATTCCAGATTAGCACCCAACTCAACTAGCAGACGGACCATTGCCTGATTATCAACACGAGTTGCAAGCATTAGAGGTGTCTTGCCCCTCCTTGTTCTGATATTCCAGATTGGCACCCAGCTTAACTAGCGGACAGACCATTGCCTGATTACCACAAGCAATTACAAGCATAAAAGGTGTGCCACCGCCCATAGTCACGTGACAGGGGGATGCCAAGCATTGGCCCTTAGCGTGATCAGGACAGTACAAATCGTACTGAGATATGCACAACGATCCTACCCTCCTCAAGTGTAGAATCGTTGTCCAAAGGACATAGGTTCATAGCAGAATACCATTAAATGTCATCCCCTCCACCTCTCCGCTGACGAGAGCCTACGTTTCTGACAGTATGTCACCCAGCAACCGACGTGTCCAGATTTAGGCGACATGTATTTAACTCCGTAAACCCCTAGTCTCAGTAGCTACTGCGGGTAATTGCTACTTATCGGCGTGGGTACCAGGACGCTTCAAGCCGTCAACCACAAGCATATTCGACACCATACTGTAGAAGACAGCAATTGAGAGCCGTAGCTGCCATGTTCGATACCCACAGTAGGTGTGTCTGCACTCGGTTGCTGCAAGTCAGCTGATGAATATCAAGAGCCCAACCCACTGCTAGCCCAAGTCCCGTTGACCGTGTCTCCCTTCCTTTCGCTACCCTCCGCCGTGACTCTACCGTACAGCTTCTGCCACGAAGTCCCGTCCTCGCTGCCGCCATCTGCGATTGACGAGGCTTCTGACAAGCCCAAGTACATCATCTCCTCCAGTGGACACACCGCCCACCCGGATGACATCATCAACTCGAGTAATGCACTCCAGCAGCATATCACCAAGACGGCGGACGATGCAAAGAAGCAGATAGAAGCGTGGGAGCAGGGCATCAAAGACCGCGAACTGGCAGAGAAAAGGCGAGTGGCGCCAGGATGGCTGGATCGAGAGGAAAAGATCCTCGAGCCCACCAAA
Source organism: Chaetothyriales sp. CBS 134916 (assembly GCA_003709845.1). Lineage (NCBI taxonomy): Eukaryota > Fungi > Ascomycota > Eurotiomycetes > Chaetothyriales > Domatiomycetaceae > Domatiomyces > Domatiomyces globalis. Next base: position 17,151 of record QQXO01000272.1, read on the forward strand.
GTTGCAGCCAGCAAACAAGAGCCAGACCAAGCATCGACACCAGCTCCGTCGCCAAGTCGAGAAGGTGAAGAGATTGATCGCGCATTTGGCAATCTCGCAGTCAAGTGACAAACACACGCGTGCCTGCCGTTGTAGAAGCAACCGTATTGTATTTTGCCAGCAACCGCGACCATCGTTCGAAAGAGATACGAACACTACAAAACGGCACTCGATCAGCTGCGCCTGAAGAACCAAATCAGTCCGTCAATCCTCCAATGTGCGATGGCAGTGTTTGATCCCTCAGACTTGCTGAACCAACCCTTCCGCACATGGCAGTCAGGCCTCATCTATCTCTTTCTGTGGGGCTGTCTCGCCTGGGTAGTCTACTACATCGGAGGCAAATATGCAGAGCTCCTGCCCACAATGCCGGCCGTAACGTCGGCGGTGACGCAACCCCTTGGCCCATACCCCAACCGCACCCCGCCCTCGCCGCTTTCTGCTCTCTCAAGGTCCGCACAGTCCCGGAAGCCAAGAAGTCGATTGTATCAAGTCACTTCCACCCCATCCACAAGCTCTACCGTCGACAGGGAGGCAGATGATCGAGAATCGACCACTAAGCGCAGTATGCCAGCCTGGCTGCTAGCACCTCGGCATGTCACAGTCGGAGAAGTCAGTCAAGGCACGATTGCCCGACGAAGATCGGATCGGGTACTTGTTGAAGGTACAGACTAGACTTTTTGGTAGGGCCTATCAACTCACTTTTGTATTCTCATCTAATCAGTATTATACAGTTTTTGGAGGCTTTTCAAGGAACACAGTATGCACCATCCACCAAGATATCCGTGCCGGTAGTGTACGAGCTAGCATCGCTTGCTAGATAAAGATATGCCCCCACTAATTCGATCGGTTCTCCTTCTCGACCCATCGGAATTTTGTCTCGCCAAATGTCCTTGGTCTCAGAAGGGACGAAATTTGAGACTTGATATGATTGTTAGCCCATGTGAGGCTGGCCAGCGTTCGTGGAGGAGACTCACTCTCGGTACGGATGTAGCCTGGCGATATGCTATTTGCCCTGGCAAACTGAATCCATTCCAGAGCCAAACTCTGACACATGTGCTTTACAGCCGCCTTCGCTGCATTGTATGCTGTCTGAAGCTGTGGAAACTGTGCAAAGGATCATTTTGTCAGTGCCTGTGCCTAGGCCATTCACTCCCATCAAGATCCACAGGAAGAACTCACATTGGCAATATGCCCACTCATCGACGCCGTTGCCACAAAGCTTCCATAGGTGAAGCCTTCCAGCCCATTCTTCTTCTGCTCCCGCCAGATCCTCCCTGCTGTCCTTGCACAGTAGAACACACCATCCACATCTATGGCCATCACATTACGATAGTGCTCCAGACTCCCAGTCGTCATAGCGCCCTGTGTCCACGGTATGCCGCTGTTTGCCACAAAAACATCCAACCGATTGTTGAAGCCTGCATCCTTGATCTGCGTCGTGATAGCCGTTTCGACTTCCTCAGCGTTGCGCACATCCACTTGGTACGCCGCGCAATGGACGCCAAATTCGTCTCCAATCTCCTTGGCGCGCCTTGCTGCTTCCTTGTTCGAATGGTACCAAAGGATCACGTTGGCGCCAGCCTCGGCGAATCCACGAGCCACGGCCAACCCTATGCCAGCCCCAGCCCCAGAGATGATTGCAGTTTTCCCCGCCAGCGAGAAGAGCGGCAGGACTCGTTTTGCCGTTGGCGCCGTTGTGTTGTAATGCTTGAACAGGCCGTTCTTGAAGAAGACTGTGTCGTCCATGGCAGTGTTCTGGATCTGCCAGCTAAGCAGGCACTGAACTGTAAAACTTTTAAAATGGGGTAGGTGTGGGATAGATCTATTGCAGGGGATAACGATGCGCACGGATGTGAAAAGCACATACAATTACTCTTGCAACCCAATTTATATGATTGAGTGAACTGCCCAGGCAATATTACCGCTTTGGAAACAGGGCGGATAATTGCCATCTTGGGTATTATCCGACAAATTCATTTCTTCTCACCAATTTCCTACCTTGATATCTTCCGACCGTCCGTGGGTCAGCATAAACGTGTGGCATGAGGGTATCTGATATTGGAGGAGCATGGGGCCGACTCAGTATGACATGGTCGAGCTCCTCATTTGTTGGGTGGCACCGAATAATAATAATAATAACCCTTTATTGTCAGATGTGGGCCTAAGGCCTGTACAGACTACTTCTAGATAATTTAAGGAAAACCCCCCTTTCTGGGGGACGAAAACCTCTGTTTGCCTGTGCTGCGGCAGGATTCGGTCTGCCTGTGTTGCAGTTGTGTGGTAGATGCATAGAGCGTCTGTTCTACAAACCCCGCTGTATCCTTCTCTCTGCCCTTCCTCCCCTACTCCTCCATTATGTCTAGAGCCCTTGTTGCATTCTGCTGCCACTGAAGTGGCTGCTGTCCTGCTGCCGTCCCTGCCTTTGAGAGGGCTGTTGGCCGCCGCCTAACCCCTCTCTTAGCCTGGGCCAGGGCTGCCTGTGTTGCTGTACCTCCTGTGGTATATTGATTATCTGTATGATGTGGTCGCTCTTCTTGGACCCTCGCTGACTCATATACCAAGTGCAGCCGGAGTACCTCAGCTGCTTCACAGGCCACCTTGTACACATTGCAGTCCCTGTGGTTCCACGCCTTATGGCGCCTTCCATAGTTGACATAGCTGGTCTTCTTTGGTTGGTTATAATCCTTTGTGTTATATGCCGACACACAGTGGCCGCACCTTGCAGTTGAGGTGTATGCAGTCTGTGTGTGGCCCCAACAGTTGTATCTGTAGCACCTTGGGGTATATAGAGCTTGTGTCCATAGTTGTGCTCTATACTAGACTCCCTTCACTGTTATGCCGTTCCTGACTGCCTGCTCCCTGGCTTCCTCACTTGCTATATAGACCAGCAGAGATATATATGCCTTTCCTGCTACCTGCGAGCGGGGCCCATAGATCCAGGCAATCTATATTATACTATTCTTCTGGAGGTATTGATTTTCCTTGGTGATCTCGTTGATTAGTGGGGAATTCCGGTCTGCTGCTTCGGCACCGTGGGCTACTAGGAGCTTCAGCGGCACACCAGGCAGCTCCACCGGGAAGTCCTGGCGTAGCACCCGTACTCCGTCTGTGTCCCCTATACACAGTGCCTGCTCTTTTGCCTTTGTATCCTTAAGTACTACTCAGATATCCCTACTGCGTAGAGGACAAATCCCTACAGCACCAGGAATATCCCTTTTCAGGTCCACCAGGATCTCCTGGGGCTCTCTGTCTCTTCTGAATCCTGTCTTAGGCCGAACTGTAACGGCTCGACCCCGGGGGGTGGATAGGAGTCTTGGGGGGGAGGGTTGCTGCGACTGCTGCCCAAGCGGGCTTGGGGGTGGCGGGTACATGTACGCTCAATACGCGATTCACCTGCTGCTCAATCGCACTCAGGCGATCAAGTACTTGCTGTATCTGGTCACTCTGGGCCACAGGGGAGGGCTTCTTATTACTCTCTGCTGAGTCTATCTCCTCAAAGAGTGTTGTGAGGGCATGCATGGCATCTGCCAGCATATCCTTTCTGACAATATGGTTCCCATCAGGGGTTGTCTCCATACTCCCAAGGAGTTCCTGGAAGACCATCTGTACGCCGGTAGCGAGCTCTCCAAGCGAGCTAGTTGTTGAGTCTGTCTCGAGGCCCTCCATGGTGAGGTCTGGGGTTGTCATTTTGCGACCACTCCTGTGCGACGCACAGGACACGCGCGCTACAGGACGTACTGGTAGGAACTCAGGGTCAATCGGTCTGATGTGCGTTGAGCTCAGTAATGGACATCTGCAATCGCGATCGCAAATGTGTGGTCTTTGGGCCTTCTCTTAGATCTGGGGTGGCACCGAATGAGAGAATAGGTTCTAAAAGAATAGAGTCGATCCAATGTTTCTGAAATGCTTCTTGCCTTTTCACCTTCCCTATCTATTCAGGATGGATGTCTAGTCTTCGTCGACTCGCGTAAAGCCACCCAAATTTCTCGAGTGAGTGAATATCCCATGATAATCCTTGGTGGTTCGGTTTATCCACCAGCTAGTCAGCCAACTACCTGACAGTCGGTAGTTTCAATCTTGGTGCGAAGGTCATCTAATATTGGCCTGATTGACTTGATCCCGTCATTTCACCTGGTATGACTCTCGTACGACTCTTCTCCTGACGATGGGAGTCTTCTTTCCTTTTATTTTCATTTTAATTACTCTCGAGGTCTTGTGTTATCGTCGGTTGCGACGGGATATAACGTTTCTTTCTTAGATAGCGCGTTGAATAGCACATATGTCTGCTCAATCGCCAAAGAAGATCTCCCACAGCCAGTTGAAGAAGCCGCCACCGCCCTCGCCGCCACCGCCACCTTCGCCAGCTGCTTGCCAGGGATCGTTGTCGCCTCCCCATACATCTTGGCTATCGCCCTCAGTTCCACTCTGCATTGACTGAGGAGTGTAAGGGTCGTCGAATGTCTGTTGAGTTCCATAGGGCTGCTCGGGGGTTTGCGGATTGGCGTCATCGGGCTGGTTGCGGCCCATACCGCGCTGCATGGCTTCATAACCGGCAAGGGAGCCAGCGCCGGCCATGGCGCCTTCGCCGATGCCAATTTCTGAGGCTCCCGCTGCAGTACCGCCCACAGCTCGACCAGCTCCCCCGACAACGGCTCCTGCACCTGCAGCGCCGGCCTCTGCTGCCCCTCCGGCCGCGGCACCGCCAGCTGCGCCACCGGCTGCTTCGCCTCCTCCACCCATCCAGACAGGGAAGAAGCCGGCACCAGACCCAGCGGTGCTGTGGCGGGAAAAATAATCGAAGTCGACGGTGACAGCAGTGGCAAGCATGACGGCGCGCTGATCAAGGGTCATGCCTCTGTTGTCGTGCAGACCGCCAACGGCTTCAGCATACGATCGAGGGGTCTGGTGGGTTTGCGAGATGGCGTGACTTTTGGCGGCCTCCTGATCGAGACCAGCGGAGTCCATTCTGAGGACGTAGGCGCCTGTGTCGGTGAAGATTTCGCGTGCAAAGCCTCTAAAGCTTCGATTGACTGAGCCCAGCAGGCGTTTGTCCGCATCGAGTAAAGAGAAGTCCCAGCTAAGAAAGGGCTCGTCGATGCGGCCAAACTGGACCATGTCTGTGGGCGATAAAGCTGTGTTGTCCGTCATGTTCGTCTGCTCGGGATCATGGGCCAGGAAAAGGTTGTATTTCCGGCGCAAAGGCGCCCACTCGGACTGTGCCTCACCGACAATGCGCATCGCGCTGAGCGACAGTGGCGAGATGTGATGCATCTGCTCGACGGCTTGAGACAGAGTCAGGTCGGTTGACTGGGACAGCTGCACGCGTGCTGCCGGGTCTTGGGCGTCAAAGACGCGGATGGTGGAGTTGATCCAGGAAAAGGGCCGGTGGAGGCGTAAGACCTCTTTGCCATGGCGATCAAAGACGTGTGCGGTAAACGATCTGTGAGTGCGGAACCATTGGCGGCCCATAGCCTTACCGATGCCGCCATCGTGCTCGGCAAGATAGCCAATCTGCTGCCCGTGGGGATCCAAGATGATGTATTTGTTTGCCTGCTCGAAGCCCAGGAAGACATTCATCATCTCGATCTGGCGTTGCACGACGATGCCCGATTCCGCCAGGATCTGTCTTGCCGGGTGATCTGATTTTAGCACTGCATTCGGGTCTTCAGCGATGTGGACGGGGGCGAGCAGACTGTTGTCCTGGTCGCTGGTCTGGGCTAGAAGACTCGCCATAGACGTCGGAGGTGAAGGCGAAGCAGCAGCATCGCGCCGGTTGGCGGGGCCATCGTGGTTGGCGGGGGATGAAGAGGATGAAGACGGCGGGTTTGGTTGTCTGCCGCTGCTGCTCTGTCCAGGCGGTGTGCGGAGAGTCCGTCTCGTCGCCGCTGGAAGAAGCGATGACCAGATGGAGCGCAGCACAGTGGCACGAGCACTTGCACGGGCACCCTGGAGCACTCGCGATGGCAGCATTGTTGGCGGAAGAGTGGGAGAAAAAGAGGGAGGAGAGAACGGTAGAGGAGCTATGGCCAGAGACAGATGGAGCTATCCCATTGCCAATGGCCACAGTGGGGAGTGCTGGGAATGAGATGTTGAGGTGATGCCTGATGGTGGCAATTTTGAAAGCTGCAGCTTCATATGAGAATTCCGAGATGATAATCCAAATTCATCTCCGGGCAACGCAACACCTGAATCAAAATAACACGCCCATAGAAACGGCTAAACAGTTAGAGAATAGTCGTGCAATCACTGAGAGCTGCGTGTTGTGATGGCCCGGTGGTAGTATTGCCAGGTCTCATAATAATGGGAGCGAAGGGCGTTAACTTATAAGTTATACTAGTACTATTACATAATACTGTAAGTTAATACGGTAGTTACATGCGTCGAACTTGGACCCAACTGGCCGCCGCATATTGCTAGATTTTCTACTTCAATCACAATCAGAGGATTCCTCTTAAGCAACCTTCCCTGCCGCAAAGCTTCCTTCAGGTCTGCGTCAACATCTGGTGCTAGATGTATCTTGGTATTGGGGCCCACATTTAGGCGCCGTTTCCTCCCAGTCATCCGTCGGATCTCATATGTTAGCTAGTGCCCCCCATGCCAACAACGCTATCCGTGTCTAATAGTAAGGATTATCAAGAGCAGGGACGAGACAGGAAGTGGAAAAGTGATGGATGAGTGAACCGAATGATGATGAAAGCTATCTGCTACCGATGAACCGTAAAGTATGCAAGTGGGGGAGCCCCGCCAAGGCAGCACCTGCCGTGACAACTATCCTATACTGCACACCATCGGAGGGAGGGGCAGTTCTGCCGGTGCTGTACTATCGATGAGTGGGAGAGACTGTACGCAATTTCGGGCCCGGATTATGGTGGCCGCTGCCATTAACATGGAGGCACACAACACTAATATGGAGGTTGATATTTGTCACGGCAGATGCCGTGGATAAGTGCTTGCCTGCTTGGGTGGGCAGCATATTTATTAGGAGATCATCTATAGTAGATACTATAGTTTTCATTCATTCAGTTCACTCTCCATCATCACTATTCTATTCTTGTCCGTCGACGACCTGACAATTGGTAGCAACGCTTGGTTCTCTGCCAGCAGGAGTCAACAGAGGGAGTAGCGCCCTCCACAAAACTTTAATGAGGCCGCAGGGCCCCGAAATCGAGCCTCCTTTCCCAGCCGTTGTCAGGCATACAAGATGGGCAAGTTCATACAGCAACATCAGGTGAGCCAGTCTGCTAAACTGGGCCAAGACGGCATCAAACGAGCTCAACTTGTCACCGAGCACTTCTCGTTGGAGAACACATCAGAGCTGAAGACTGATTTTCCGTGAACACGCATCAGTACATTCATCCGAGCTAAACAGCACATTCATTAGGAGCGGGGAGGATACGCATCGAGGGCGATGCGACAGTTTTTCGAAGCCGGGGAGGTTGTCACGCAAAGTGCCGCGGACACGTGCTAGAAATTCATTCATTCAGTTCACTCTCCATCGTCGCTTTTCTGTCCTAATATAGAGGTCAATAACATTAATATGGAGGCTAATGTTAATACTGTACAGTGAGGTTGTTCACCCTAAGTTAATGTACACTCATTCGTCCACCCCCCCCTCTCGGACGATAGATAGGTCCGAAACCGCAGTGCCATGAGCGATGTATTTCCTATCTACTACTGGACCTAGACTCCTGCTTGACATATCCTCGCAGCTCGTATTCTCCTGCGATATCGGTGATAAACAATGGGCCAAGTAGTATGATCGTCGTCGCGCTATAGACAACCGTTGTCTCGCGATCAGAGACGATCAGGTCACTAAATAATACAGTACTGCAAGTGCGATCGACGCAGATAAGGGTCAGGTGCTGAGATAGTGACACACAGCTAATAAGCCCCTAACGCCTCCTCTCTGAACTTTGAATTTTACAAGAGCGAATGAGATATATGAGAGGCTTAACTAATCCAAACTGTTAGCCGGCAGAATATAAATGCAGGTATGAACCCTAAGTATATTTATTGTTGTTGTTTCTCTTTAAAAGGCTTCAAGAGCTACAGTGGATTCATGAGTCTATCTGTTGCTACAGTCGCCTGGAAAGCTCCGATTCTGGCTGATAAATCTCTCCAGGCCTCAAACCACGAAACATCTGTTCCCCCGTAAATTCTGTTATAGAACAAATTTGCGGGATATTTCATCCAATCAATTGCAGTGGTTGGCTAATTACTCAATACCGTAATAAGCACGGCCGTTGATGGGCGACTGGTAATCCGACAGATGTTCCGAGGATAGAGCTTGCGTGCGGATAATATGGTACCTGCAGAGCCGAACTCTTTTTCTAACTCGATATAGTTTAGTTCATTCTTCTGCACCAAGGTCCCAATTCTAAGAGGAGTCCTCTCCCTCACCTACAGAAATCATACCCCCCAAGAAGAAAGGTTTCTAATAGGGAAAAAGGACACATGAGCCTGATGGCCTCGTTCAATACATACTAGCTAAGTATGCAATAAGGAGCCAATTTGGTACGGAATGCTCTTAACTCCACCCCCTTTTTACGAATACGCAGCTATCGCCTTTGCAAAAGCGGCGTCGATGTTGTCCACGACAACTGGAGCGACGCCCTGGAGACTTGCATCGAGTTTCGGAATCAAAGCGTCACCGAAATTCTGCGTGGACGATCTGAGTGACTCCAGCAAGTCTTTGACGAGAAAGCTGGCGGATAAAATGCCCAAGATGGCTTCGTCAAAGGCCCACTTCTTGGACACGATGTTGTCGAGCACGGAGTAGACGTTGGTAGCAAGCCCAACCACTACGCCAGCGATAGCCAGAGAGTCTGCCTGGTTAAGCTGCTCGGACTGCTCGATGACCCAGGTGCCATGGTCAATTGTGTTTTTGATGTCTTCGGCCTGAGCAGCGATCGTGAGCGCAGTAAACGTTCCGAGAAGGCCAGGAGTGAAGTCGGTGACGGTGTCGTTCAGGGTGATCAGCTTGTTGGAGAGTACTGTGATGGTGTTATTGATGCTGGTTTCGTCTCGAGGCTCGAGGGCAGGGACCTCCGGTGTGGGTGTGCATATGACGGAGGTAACCGCGAGGAATAGCAAGGTGAGAGGAGTGGCCAACATGGTGAATCTGGATCGATACAGCGCAACAACTAAGTGGGTGATGATTACTTTTTCGGACAATTTCATATACCAGTAAAGTTTGGCGGAGCCGACGAAGACCAGGTGGCGGAAGTGGCCTCCTTAATATCATTTTTCTTTCCGAGCACAATCCTATACAATAAGCTACCTCGGTCGTTCCCTGTGCTAGGCACATGGATATCTTTGCACATGGGCTACGTACCTTAACTAGCTAGCTCTGGATTAGATCCCCGTGATGAGCTCAAGGATCCTAGACCAAAAGAACTGTATTTAGTCAACGCCTCTCTGTAGCCAATGGGGCTGCTTCCCGGGGCTAGATCGGCATGTAGCTAGTTCTCATTTGCACGGACTATGCGGGGTTCGTGCTACCCGCCAAGCCACATATAATCTGGAGAAGGCCTCGGTTCCAATCAGAAGAAATTTGGTCAGCACGCAATGCTACTCTGTGTTGTGCTAAGAACGGTACACCGAGTAGGTCGTATCTTGCTGTCAGACTCCAATTGAGCGGATCTGTGCCAGTGCCGCTGGATACATCGTCGCGGCCGCCTTTGCAACTAGATTGATTTAAACGCGCTGCAACCAGCCTCTCGCCAGTACCAGCGTAGCACCATCAGCAATGTCACCTTTGTTATCAGGTAAGGATCTTTTGTCAATGCCGATGAAGACTGAAGCAGGTTGGTATAAATAGAAGAGACAATTGCAACTGGTCTTTTTATTTGACTTGGTATTAATATTTCTAGGTGGATTTTTGCTTGTGCGTGCACATCATGCCCTAGTCGTGCATTTCCTATCTAATATTTATGACGACAAGAGCCACGGTAGGGCTGGTGCCAGAGTGGATTGAATCCGAGCCTCGGGTGTGTTCCGGCAGCTCACAAATAACTTTGGGATCGGTGACTTTGAGATCTCGTGGCTTCCACACTCTGGCCTGGTCTTTGAACGCCATTGGTTATAGTGATTGGTGGGATCCACCGTCGACAGAGACATATTTATACGGATTCATAATGCCATTTGGGTCGTAGAGATTCTTGATCTGCTGCATCAGTTTGACCATGGTGTCGTCCTTGCTATAGCTGATGAACTTGCGCTTCGCGATACCGAGACCATGTTCGGCGCTGATGCTGCCCTTGCGCTGCTGAATCCATTCGTAGACCCAGGGTTCGAGGGCCTGCTCGACCTCCTTAGAGTATCGCCGGACAACAATGTTGAGATGCAGATTGCCGTCACCCATGTGGCCGAAGCCGAGAACGGTGATAACCGGTTTGGATTCGTCGTCGGGTCCCAACAGGCCCTTCATTTCCATGCGCGTTTGGCAATCCTCGACTAACTGGTATAGCTCGCTGATAGGGATGGAAACATCGTACTTGTACGTTGCGCCTAGGTGACCTATAGCTTCGGTGATACCTTCGCGCCACGACCAAAGTTCCTTGAGCTGGGTCTCGTTCTCGGCAAGGACGCCATCGGAGACAATTTCTTCGCTAAGGACATGCTCTAGGAACTGTTCGAGTTTCTCGCTGTCATGCTCCGTATTGGAGCCGCAGGTTTCTACTACGCAATAAAAAGGGTAGTTGCCGTCGAGAGGACGTTTGTGGCCAGTGATCTGATACACGAGGTCTTGGCTTTTGCCGTCCATCAGCTCAAAGGCTGAGAGGATCTCGCCCAGCTGCTTCTTGGCTTCTTTGAAGGCCCTCTGCACATGGTCGAAAGATGACAGGCCAAAATAGGCAACATTGATGGCTTTGGATCGTTGCGGACAGGCAAGTGACACACCGGTGATGATGCCAATGGAGCCTTCGCCACCAATGAACAGTTGTTTGAGATCATAACCGGTATTATTCTTCTTCAGCTTCGTGAGGTCGTTCACAATGGTGCCGTCGGGCAAGACCGCCTCTATGCCGAGGACATTGCCGTGCAGGGAGCCGTAGCGCAGAAAGCGCAAGCCACCGGCATTGGTAGCGACGTTACCTCCGATCTGGCAGCTGCCCTTTGCGCCGAGATCAAGAGGGAAGATGTAGCTATGCTCGGCGAGGAAATTGTCGGCAATCTCTAAGATGACACCGGCGTCCACGACAAGAATGCCAGAGACGTCGTCGAAGCTCCGGATTTTGTTCATCCGTCCCAGATTTATGACAATCTCATCGAAGACGGGTACGCTGCCGCCGACAAGGCCAGTGTTGCCGCCCTGTGGCACAACAGCCAGCTTTCGGTCATTGCAGTATTTCAGCACCTTGCTCACCTCGTCGACACTTTTGGGCCGCAAAACTAACTGTGTGTGGCCTCGGTACTTTTTCATCCAGTCGCGATTATACGCTTCGATGTCGTCGACTGCATCCTTGGTGATGCCATCGATGACAGCAGCATCCTCGCCAAGAATCGACTTGAAGAAAGCAACATCATCGGTGGTCACGGTGGCAAATTTGGCATTGCGCTTGACGTCGTACGAGTCGGTTGTGTACTTGATATCACGCTTGGGATCAGCAGGGCCTTGACACAGCCCGCCCCTATGTGAGAATGAGAATGGGCGATAGGTAGCAACGGGAAAAAGGCATTGTTGAAGCTGCAATGCTTGAAGCCGAGGTCGCCAGTTCGGACGAACGCGCCGCGCCAGGCTTCGAGATATGCGTCCTGGCGCTGCCAACATTTTGCTATCCTAAAAATTTTCACAGGAGCCCTGACCTCAAAATGATGCACAGCGGAACTAACGGGTCAAGCTGACAGAGCAAATCGCCGAAGCTTTGCGAGATTGCAGATCGCGGCTCTCGGCCCAAAAGAAGAGTACGCAATTCTCATCAACGAGACAACAAACATGAAGATTTAAAGTTTTCACATGAAGGATCCTTTCAAAAGTTTTTCCCACCTCTGCTAGGCGGCATTTTAGTCTCCCACTACACACTACAGGGCCTTGCTCGTCGATCACACTATCCCAGCTACGCCTGCTACAACCACACATATAACAACTATACTACATGTCTGCTGTTCTAAGCTATGACACTACTATATAATGTTAATATAAAAGCTTGAACTCAAGTGTAAGGCCTCTTAAGTATTAATTTATTTGATACTTGGTAAAGAATTAGTATCTTAGTGCTGCACTAGTTGCGTTCAAATTGTACTAAGTTAATTGTCTTGATTTGCACTAATAAAATATATCTTAAAACCGCCACTTTCGCAGGGGGGGCAAACTTTTGAAGGGGTCCTCCGCATGCGGACAATGATATAAGCTAACCACACTGGAATTGCACCACTAAATTTCTATACCACTACCTCCACGCCGATACCAATTCCACCGTCAAAAACGCTCTGAAGCGTGCCAAATCCTCTGGAATTGCTCCATTTGCTGCTGTAGAATGATCTCTGATTACTCATGAGCCTCTTTTTCCCTATCTTGCTGTTCCTATACCACTTGGAAGCGCTTGGCCTTCTCCTGCGCAGCAACTATCTCTTCAATACCTACAAATTGCTCATTTACATCTATTGCAACCCGTTTACGTTTCTTTGCACGGTATTCATCAACAATTTTAGCTTGCTTTGTAAGCAGAAGCTCTTGTTTAGCTGCTTTGAACTGTAGTGTCGATAATGTCTTGCCTGTTTTGGCAAATAGTAAGCGGATTGCTTGTTCGGAAGGATTACTGCCCAAAATGGTCCTGGTTGTCAAGGGCTACGCCCTGAAGAGTCTTGGCGGTCGCCGGCGACAATCTGAACGGCGCGGGAGATATACAACAAGTGCTAACCCTGAGACAGCAACGGCAAACTTACTGCTTTGGGCGCTGATCTCCCGGAACCGCCGTCCCGGAAGGCGAACACTGACGGACCAATCACCGACCAGCAAGAAACGGGACTTCCTAGCTACTCGCAC
>QQXO01000273.1:0-29910 GCA_003709845.1 Chaetothyriales sp. CBS 134916
CCAAGCTGTCGATCGCACGTCCGCGCCAAGCCCCCGGCAAACATCCCTTTTGGGTACCGCTCCATTCCGCAAGACGATGAAAATTCATATTTTCTTCTTCCTATGTCCTCCGGTTGGAAACCTACTACAGGAAGCCAAATACTAATACCAGCACTAGGAGAAGCTACAGAACCCAGAGGACCCGATTCATCCCAGAGATTGCAAGCACTCCACAAGGATAGAGAACCTGAAAACTCAAGCTGATCAAAAGGAACTGATAGGGAAGAAGAGAGGGGTTCTGCGAAGAGTACTTATATCATAGAAACCCCTGGTGAAGACTGCTCCTCTAAGCAAATCTTCTTGTACCTAGATATCACTGTTGATAGTGCAATATATCCTATCGCAAACCCTTACATTAGATTTACTTCCCTTTTCAATTCAGGTAGATTAAAGCCGCGCTGTATAATAGCATTGTAGGAATATCTATAGAACCATCAACATAGTCCTAACCCTCTAATAGAAGGTGTCAGGGTTTGTGATAGGATGTATTGCACTATCAACAGTGACATCTAAGTACAAGAAGGTTTTCTTGAAGAGAGACCTTCGAGGGAGAATACAGCCATCATATATACTCCCTCCTTCCTTGTCCCCATCTTGACATGTATCCCTCTTCTGCTCGAATCTAGACATATATCCTCATGTTATTCAGTTCTGGACACATATCCTTCATTCTCAGTACAGGGTATCCACTGTCATTAGTCAGTGAGGAATTTACGGGACACTTAGTGACGAGTATTTTCATAATGAGGGAATTATCTTGGTGTAGTATTATATAGGTTCCTATTGGTTGGCCTCTATTACTCATCGTGGAAGGTTTGCCGGTGGTGGTCTTATTGATTTACTGAATCATTAGGATCAGTAAATGATCTGTTGTTAGTATACTCTGTCTTGTTGTCGCTGGCGACTGCTAAGACCCTTAAGTATACGCAGCCCTTAATATCACCCCCCCTTCTCCTCTTTGGTGGAGGTAAGTTTCTAGTGCCTCAGTGTTTTCCATGTTTTCTATAGGCTGCCAGTCTAGTTCAGCATACCCTTCCTATTTAACAAGGTATTCTAGTTGTTTTTGCTTTCTTCTTATGTATACTATCTATTTATCCAGGATTACCTCAACACAATACTCCTCTTCGCCATCAACCAGGATTGGTTCTGGCTAGGAGTTATCCTGGTTTTGGCTGGGGAATAGGTCTATTGATACTGGTTACAGTAGGTCCATATTGAAGATATTGTGGATTCCTCCAGGTATATCTAGGCAGTAGCTGTGGGGTCTAATCACTTTAGTTACTGTATATTTAGACACTCTTAAGCTTAGCTTTTTGCTTGGTTATGCTGTCCTGATATTCCTGAGATCTAGCTAGACTTTATTGCCTACTTTGTATATAGATAAGGCCTTCTGGTGCTTATCTATCTATCGCTCCTATTCCTGTTATACTCTAGCCATTGCGATCTAGGCCTATTCCACTGTCTCTTAGATTTTGGTAATAATCCTATCTCCCTTTTCCGCTGGTGTTCTTAGTAATGGCCCTTCTTTAGGTAGGTTATTAAACAGCTTGAATAGTTCTAGGTAGTAACCATATAACAGGAAGAAGAGTGAGAGACCTATGGTAGCTGACTCTCTCCTGTTAAGGACTAGTTATATTATTAGTAATATCTCGGCCTAGTTATCCTGTTTAAAGTTAACCTATTAGCGCAGTAATACTTCAACTTCTGAGTTTACTTACTTAGTCTATCTATCTATCTCTAGGTGATATACTATTAAGAGTCACTATTTAATACCTAGTTATTAATATACTCGCCTCTAGAGGGCACTAACAAATTAGGGCCCTCAGTCTGAGGTGATTACTACCGGTAGACTATAGAAGTAGTAGAAGGCTTAGATAAACAGGTTAGTAATATAGTCAATATCTAGGGACCGGTAAGGCTCTAGTATAAGGCCTTTCCCTAGCTGATCTATGATCACCAAGATATTGCTGTTCCCTTGGCTATTTAGTAGGGGTCCTATGAAGTCTATTGCTATCTCCCTCTACTGTTAGAGTAGTACTGGTAGTGGACAGAGCAGGCCTTATTTACAGTCCCTCCAGACTTTGACCCTACCGCAGACATCGTAATTACAGACAAATTATCGAATATCCTTTTCTATATTAGGCCAGAAGAAGTGTTGTCTTATAATACCTGTTATCCTATTCTTCCCTAGGTGTCCTGTGACTGTAGAATCGTGGGTTTCCTGCATTAACACTGTTTTCAGGGGTTTGTGGTCTGGTACCTATCTTCTGTTCCTGAAGAGTAAGGATCTATCCTGGGTAATTCAGTAGTCTATAATTAATACCCTCACTTATGCTTAGAGGTCTGTTGGAAAGGTTTGTTTACCTTCTCGGACTAAGTCTACTAGGCCTTCAAAGATCTGGTCTGCTTGCTTCCCTACCTTCTAAAGTTCCCGCAGGGTCTCTTCTGTTGGTGATAGTTCTGGGTCTGCTGCCAGGAGATCTACAACAGGTATCGTATCTCGCTCTATACGACAGCTATCACAGATCTCCCCGCCTAGGCTGTTCCTTGCCTAGATACTCTGATCTGTGATATATATTGCCTAGGGGCTTGATCCGCGACATGTGTCAGGGATCAGGCCCCCCTCCACTTCTCTTGTCCTAGGCCTTAACTTCATTATGTTTACCTAGATTATTCCTTTTGGGATAAGCCTAGTAGTATATAGTTGGAGTTAATTATCCTCTTGTGATACTGGTAAATCCTGTTCTTGTCAGGAGAGTATATCTGGCTTCTGTCCTTAGGAGGCTGGTCTATACTTGATTACCGGTGCGAACTTACTCAGGATCAGCTGCCAATATATCTGTTGTTCAGAGAGCTTTTGAATCCTGGTAAAGTACTCAAGGTTCTTATAATCTATAAGGATAGTGAACTATCCTACACTCTTCAACTTAGCTTCCTATTCTACCAGGTATTTAATTATAGCCAGTATCTCTTTATCATGAATTTTGTAGTTATACTTAGCTAGGCTGTTTTTCTTGGAGAAGAATGCCACTGGGCGGAGGACTTTTTCTATATATTGGGATATAATCCCACTAGTATAGTATCCTGATATATCTATTTCTAGTACTATCTCTCTGTCTGGGTTAAACTAGGTAAGTACCGGTGCTTTTATAAAGGCCTCTTTCAGGAACTTAAATACCTCCCTAGCCTTAGGGGTCCAGATGAAGGGTATATCCTTTTTAGTCAGGGTATATAGTAGTATTATAAGCTTTGTATAGTCCTTTATAAATTATCGGTAGAAGTTCGTAAAGCCTAGGAAGCTTATGACTCCTTTTACACTCTTTAGGGCCTACTAGTCTTTGATTACTTCTATTTTCTTTGGATCTATACTTAACCTATGTTCTGTATTAATAATAAAGCCTAGGTATTTAGTGGACTTGACTTCAAACTTATATTTATTAATATCAAGTTATAGACCTGCCTTTTCTAATTTTTCCAACACCAGTCTGGTATACTCCCTATACTGCTTCTGGCTCCTATCTATAAATATCAAAATATTGTCTATATAGGCCGAGACAAAGTTATCTAGGTATTCCTATAGAGTACTATTAATGTATTGTTAGAAGGTGCTTAGTGTATTTACTAACCTAAAAGGTATCACTAGCCACTTAAATAGGCTAAAGTGTGTTCTGAATACAGTAAGCTATTCGTCTCCTTCAGTAATACGAATTTTGTGGAATACAGCTATAACATTGAGTTTAGTGAACTACTTCGCTTTACTTATCCGGTTAAGGGTTTCTTAGATCAGTAGAAGGGGATAGCGGTCCTTCCGGGTGAGCTTGTTAAGGGCCTGGTAGTCGCAGCAGAAGTATAGTCCTCCTCCTGGCTTTCAGACAAATAGTACTAGGGCTACAGCTGGTGAGTTACTAACTCTGATAAAGTTCTTGTCTAGTAACTTAATTAGTATCTTCCTTAGAACTAATAGTTTGTCTTAGGATATATTGTAGAGTAGTCCCTAGGGGGCCCTAGGAGTCTGTCTATTAGAGTCCTTTTCTAGCTTGATCTGGTGGTCGATTCCTGGTCAATAAGGAGGTAGTTTATTAGCCTCTTATTTACTGAAGAGTCGGGCAAACTTCTCGTGTACCTAAGGGGGTAGCTTCTGTTTTAGGTCTATTGGTATTTTTTCCTAGAGGGCTTTATTAATATCAGCTAGGCTCACTATAAAGATGGCTGTTTAGTTCCTCTTCTTCTTCTGGCAGCTTGCTAGGAATACAGCAGCTCCGACTAATCGGTGATTATACTGATATTTTCCTTCTTTATAGACTACTATCCCAGTATCCTTGAAGGTTAGTGTGCCAGCTTCTATATCCTGGATAGTATTATTATATTCTAGCTATAATTATCTAAGGATAATAGAATACTCTTTAATTTAGGGCACTATATAGAGGAACACTCTTTTGTTCACTCTTCTACCTATATCTAGTTTGAGGTAGGTAGCTTCAGTTATACAATTTATAGAAACTTGTTCTATAGATTATAGTCCTCTGGGGGTATAAGGGATACACAGAAGACAGAGGCGGTTAGCAGTATAAGAGTTAATCATTCTATAATAAAGATATCCTCTATTAATCAGAACTAATATTAAGTTTATATCATTAATAATAGTAGATACTTTGAATAGTTGATTATCTATATAGTCCCTCTCAAACTTATTGAATTCCTTCTTTATTTACCTCCTATCTTGAGTAGGCTCCTGCCTATGATTTCTGGTAGGAGCTACTTGTTTTCTAAGTCACTTATCCCTTCTTCTTCTACTAGTATATCTCCTTAGTATAGTCAGACTATATTAGCTTATTAGGGTCTAACTAGAGAGCTAAGGTTATACTTCTAGGATAGGTGTCCTAGTTAGTCACAGTAGATATAGTGCTTCTTCTTCCTATATCGTTCGAATTCTTCTTAGCTAAACTATTTTACCCTCTTTGGGGCCACCAAGTTAGCTGTTATTGTTGGCTACTAGTCTATCTAGTTAGCTATATTATCTTTTAGAGGGTCATTTTTTCTTCTAGTCTAAGGGGCTTGGTTCCTAGCCCTATCCTTCTTTTATAGGGCCTCGAGGTTATTACTAATACCTTATAGGAATTCACAGTATTCTTAGTAGTTATCTAGTATCTTAGTAGCCACAATAGCAGTCTAGAGGGGTAGCAAGAGGCTATTACTCAGGAAGGTAATTTTTACTATATCAGTCTAGTTAATACCTCCAGTATCTAGGAGGGTTTAATCAAATTCAGTAAGGAAGTTATGAAAAGGGCGGCTACCTTGCTTCATCTAGGCCAGTTTGTTAGCAGCCTATTTGGTAGCCTTAGTGTCGTTATATATAGCCTTTAGCTGCTTAATCAACTTGTTAATAGTCATTTCTAGTTTCCTATCTACTGAGCTCACCTAAGAGCTAACCTATTCTAAGGCACTGTCTCGGAGGCGACTATATATATACCAGAAGCATACTGATTCTGTTTCATATTGTTTGTTAATAGAGAGTTTTGCCTTAACCTAGGTCAACTAGGGTTTGAATTCAGACCTCTTTCCTTTGAACTCTTGGAGCTCAGGGATTTTGGCCTTTAGTGGTTTAGGGCTTTTTGTTGTTACTAGAGCTGCCAGTGATTAGTGTAGTTGTTGCTCTAGCTAGTTAATCTGATCTTGTTATTAATGGAGTTAGTGGTAGAGGTCCCTAACTATCTCTGCTGTTATCTAGTTATCTTCTATTAGGGTATCTATATTAGAGTCTATTGTAACAGCTCTAGGACTTCCAGGGTATTTATCAAAAGAGTTTCCTGGCTTAATAACCAATGATATAGGAAGAAAACCTAATATCAGGGTTTGTGATAGGATATATTACACTATCAACAGTGATATCTAAGTACAAGAAGGTTTTCTTGAAGAGAGACCTTCAAGGGAGAATACAGTCATCATATATACTCCCTCCTTCCTTATCCCTATCTTGATATATATCCCTCTTCTACTTGAATCTAGACATATATCCTCATGTTATTCAGTTCTGGATATATATCCTTCATTCTTAGTACAGGGTATCCACTGTTATTAGTCAGTGAGGAATTTACAGGACACTTGGTGATAAGTATTTTCATAATGAGGGAATTGTCTTGGTATAGTGTTGTATAGGTTCCCATTAGTTGGCCTCTGTTGCTCATTGTAGAAGGTTTGCCGGTGGTGGTCTTGTTGATTTACTGAATCATTAGGATCAGTAAATAATCTGTTGTTAGTGCACCCTGTCTTGTTGTCGCTGGCGACTGCCAAGACCCTTAAGTGTGCGCAGCCCTTAACAGAAGGTACTCCAATAAGTATACCAGCCTAAGGACCAAACGACCTTGGACAGCTACAGGAGATATACAAACTTCTCCACTAACAGCAGAACCAGATTACCCTACTAGAGCAACAGCTCTAGACCCAGTCTACAACACTTTCCCCATTGGCTACCTAAGCAGCTCAGCCTATAGCGCTAGGTAACAGCAACAAACCACCCAAGGCAAAGATCCCTGAGCTACAGGAATTCAAGGGAAAACGATCTGAATTCAAGTCTTAGCTAATATAAGCTTAAGCTAAGCTAGCTATTAATAAGGCTTACGAAGAGGAATTTATATACTTCTGGTATATAGTTAGTAGGTTATATAAAGGGGCCCAAGAATAGATAAGCTCCTAGGTAAACACTATCACTGTAGTAGCTGGGTAACCAGATATAATAGTCAAGAAGTTATTTAAGTAACTTATAGTGGTATACAATAATACTGAATCCACTAAGAGGGTAGCTAATAAGCTAGCCTAAATCAAACAAGGTAACTAACCCTTCTATATCTTCCTAGTAGACTTTGACCGGACTCTCCTAGATACCAGTGATTTAAGCTAGGATAACACTATCAAGATTACCTTCCTGGCTAACAGACTCTCTTATACCTTATAAGAGGCTATTGTTATAACTAATACCCCTGATAAGTACCGGGTATACTGTGAGTTCCTTCAGAGAGTCAGTATAAACCTAGAAACTCTGCAGAAGAAGAAGGTAGGAAAGGCCTTTATACCCTAGGGAAATTGATAAAGCGACCCCTAGTAAATAGATAATACTAATCAAATAGATTAGTAACTAATAACAACAGCAAACTCAGCAGCGCTATAGAAGTAGGTAAGATAGCTAAGTAAGGAGGAACTTGACTAACACTATAGGAATAAATAATATATCTGTTGTAGTAAGAAGGGGTATATAGTGCCTCAGTATAAACTTAACGCTGCTATCAAGCCTCAATAAGTCAGCATAGCCTGCCCTTACTGCCATCATAATGAAAAGGAAGAGGATAATGAAGACTTAGATAACTTAGGGGACTTAGAAAACAAGTAGCTCCTGCTAGAAACCGCCGGCAGGAGTATACACCAGATTAGAGATAGTTAAGAAGAGAATTTAATAAGTTTGAGAGAAGACAGATAAATGATTGCTTATTCAAGGTATCCATAGTTATTAATAGAATATCCTCTATATCAGCCTTAGTTGATAGGGGTTACCTTTACTATGGCCTGATTAATTCCTGTACTGCTTGATATCTCTAACTACTGTATATCCTCTGTAGCCTAAGAGGACTATAATCTATCAAAAATATAGCTATAAACCATATCAAAGAAGCTGTCCACCTTAAATTAGATATTAGAGGAAGAGTGAACAAAAAGGTATTCCTCTATATAGTGCTATAGATCCAGGAACACACCATCATTCTAGGCCGGTCCTGGTTAGAATATAACAATACTATCTAGGATATATCAGAGGGTACCTTAACCTTCAAGGATATAGAAATGATTATATATAAAGAAGGTAAGTATAAATATAATCACTGATAGATTGGGGCAGCTATCTTTTTAGCAAGCTACCAGAGGAGAAGAGATAAGGGTAAGACTCAGGTTTTTACAGTAAGTCTTGCTGATATCAATAAAGCCCTCTTAGATAAAACACTAACAGACCTGAAGACCAAACTATCTCCCTAGGTATATGAAAGGTTTAGCCTACTCTTTAGTAAAGATAAGGCTAACAAGCTCCTACCCTGTTAACCAGGAATCAACCACTGGATTGAACTAGAGAAGGACTTGAATAG
Source organism: Chaetothyriales sp. CBS 134916 (assembly GCA_003709845.1). Taxonomy (NCBI): domain Eukaryota; kingdom Fungi; phylum Ascomycota; class Eurotiomycetes; order Chaetothyriales; family Domatiomycetaceae; genus Domatiomyces; species Domatiomyces globalis. The sequence continues at coordinate 8,166 of QQXO01000273.1, forward strand.
ACAGATACCTAGAGTACCATAGGGGCCGCTATACAGTATATCTTGTGATGAACTACTGGTCCTATAAAAGATGCTTATAGAGTTATTAGATAAGAACTTCATCAGAGTAAGTAACTCCCCTGCGGTAGCCCCTATACTGTTCACTAAGAAACCTAGGGGAGGACTACACTTCTGCTATAACTACTAAGCCCTTAACAAGATCACTAAGAAGGATCAGTACCCTCTACCTCTGATCAGAGAAACACTAAACTATATAAGTAAGGCAAAGTGGTTTACAAAACTTAATATAACAGCAGTATTCCACAAGATCTATATTATAGAAGAGGATAAATAGCTCACTATATTCAGGACCTAATTTAGTCTCTTTAAATAGCTAGTTACCCCTTTTAGACTAGCTAATATACCTAGTACCTTCTAATAGTATATTAATAGTACCCTACAAGAATACCTGGATAACTTTGTCTCAGCTTATATAGATAATATACTAATATTTACTAATAGAAGCCGCAAGCAGTATAGGGAATACATAAGGTTAGTACTAGAAAAGCTAGAGAAGGCAGGCCTACTACTAGATATAGATAAGTATAAGTTCAAGGTTAAGTTAACTAAGTACCTTAGGTTCATCATTAAGGCAGGACAAGGACTAAGTATAGACCCAAAGAAGGTAGAGGCTATTAAAGAATAGTAGGCCCCCTGGATAGCAAAGGGTATAATAAGCTTCCTAGGCTTTACTAACTTCTACCAATAATTCATTAAGGACTACTTGAAGCTTACAGCGCCCTTGTATACCCTAACTAAGAAGGATATATCATTCTCTTAGAACCTAAAAGCTAAAGAAGTATTCTAGGTATTGAAGAATACCTTTATATCAGCACCAGTCCTAGCTTAGTTTGACCCAGACCGAGAGATAGTGCTTGAGACTGATATGTCTGGGTACTATATAGGAGGGATTATATCTCAGTATAATGATAAGGGAGTTCTGTACCTAGTAGTATTCTTCTCCAAGAAAAACAACCTAGCTGAATATAACTACTAGATCCACAATAAGGAGATACTAGCTATCATTAAATACCTAGTAGAATAGGAAGCGGAACTAAAGAGTGTAGGCTAATTCACAATACTTACTAACTACAAGAACCTAGAGTACTTCAACAAAGTTCAGAGGCTGATAGAACGGCAAATACACTAGTAACTTATCTTAAGCAAATTCTTACCTATGATTAAGTATAGACCTGCTTCTCAAGGATAGAAGCCAGATATACTGTCGTGTAGAGAACAGGATCTACTAACTATACAAGAAGATAACCGGCTCTAACTCCGCATAGTAAGGCTTATCCCAGAAGGGATAATATAGGTAAATACTATACAACTATACTTAGGGAAGTAGGCCAGGGGGTTATCCTATAATATATATCAGGGATCAGAAGGAACCCAAACCACAAAGAGGGCGACATATATTGTAGATCGGACCCCCCCAGAAGATAGTCCAGGGACAGCAGGACAGCAAAGGCTAGAAGCAGGGATATCTATAATCAGGATCATAAACAAATCTACGATCAAGATTATAGATATCTCGGGTACAGGCTCATCAACAGAAGAGACCCTGAAGGAACTCTGGGAAGCAGGAAAACAAGCTAACCAGGTCTTTAGAGGCCTAGTAGAAGTAGTCCAGGAGAGAGAACAAACCTTTCCAGCAAATCTATAAGCACTGGTAAGGGTCTTAATTACAGACTACTAACTTACCCTAGATAGATCCTTACTCTTCAGAAGTAGGAGATAGGTACTGGACTATAAGCCATTGCGAACTGCCCTAATATAAGAGACCCACGATTCAATCATTATAGGTCACCCCGGCAAGAATAACATGACAGGAATCATGAGACAACACTTCTTCTGGCCTAATATAGAGAAAGATATCCGGCGATTCGTCTGTAACTACGACATCTACAGTAGAGTTAAGGTATAGAGGGACCGAAAGCAAGGCCTACTTAGACCACTACTAGTACTATTACAGCAGTAGCGCGAGATAGCCATAGACTTCATAGGCCCTCTGCCGGACAGCCAAGGAAACACCAATATCCTGGTGATCACAGACTGACTAGGGAAGGGTATTATCCTGGAACCTTGCCAATCAATAGATATTGACTATATAGCGAAGGTATTTATCTATACCTTCTATTGATTTTATAGCACACTATCAGCGATCATATCAGACCGAGGAGCCCAGTTTGTAAGCGCTATATAGATATAGGTATACCACTTACTAGGTATCAGACAGCGCCTCTCCACAGCCTACCACCCGGAGACTAATAGACAGACAGAACAAACCAATACAGAAGTCAAGATATTACTGTAGTAGTAGGTAAACTTCAAGCAGGACAATTAGTCCATAATGTTGCCTATAATCCAGTTAGTACTCAATAGAAGAGAGTTATCAACTATAGGGCTCTCACTATTCTTCCTATTATATAGGTATTACCTCAAACCTTTTAGGCTATTTAATAACCTACCGAAGAAGGAATCACTGCTAGCTTTGCCAGTAGCAAAGGGTAATAAGATTGTAACCAAAATATAAGAGGCAGTGGAATAGGTATAAACAGCAATAGCCGGGGCTCAGCAGAGACAGGAATAACAAGCAGATTAATATAGGAATATATCTCCTGTATACAAGGTAGGCGACAAGGTATGGTTAGATATCCGGAACATGAAAATAACCAGACTAAGCAAGAAGCTAAGCTCATAGTCCTCAAAATATATAGTAACAGAAGTGATTAGACTATATAGTTATCGCCTAGATATACCTAGAGGGATCCACAATGTCTTTAATATTGACCTACTCCGACCAGTAGCAACAGACCTATTCCTAAGCCAACACATAGATAACTTATAACCAGAACCAATATTAGTAGAGGGTAAGGAAGAATACTAAGTTAAAGTAATCCTGGATAAACAAATGAAATAGACTAGGGGAAGAAGGACACGACTAGAATACCTAGTAAAATAGTATGGGTATACTAAACCAGACTAGTAACCTGCTGAGAACCTAGCCGAAATAGAAGCACTGGATATATACCTCAACCAGCGAGAGGGGGGGGTGATGTTAAGGGCTGTGTACCCTTAGGAAGTCTTGGCTAGCGCCAGCGACAATGAGATCCTGATTATAGATATCCCTGCCAAGCTATTAATCACAGATATCACCGCCAAGCTGTCAATCGTATATCTACGCTAAGCCCCCGGCAAACATCCCTTTTGGGTACCGCTCTATTCTGTAAGACAGTGAAAATTCATATTTTCTTCTTCCTATATCCTCCGGTTAGAAACCTACTATAGGAAGCTAAATACTAATACCAGCACTAGGAGAAGCTACAGAACCCAGAGGACCCGATTCATCCCAGAGATTATAAGCACTCTATAAGGATAGAGAACCTGAAAACTCAAGCTGATCAAAAGGAACTGATAGGGAAGAAGAGAGGGGTTCTGCGAAGAGTACTTATATCATAGAAACCCCTGGTGAAGACTGCTCCTCTAAGCAAATCTTCTTGTACCTGTTACGGGGACCAGGGAGGGGACATCTACGATCGGGATCGTAGATGTCATGGCGCAAGTCTTGGCGCAGGTCTTGACGCACACCTGCAGATCTTGGCGCAGGTCTTGGCGCACACCTGCGTATTTAGTGCTGCAGGGGTCGTCTATCCTTGCTTACCCTCTCTTTAGGCTTAGCAATTACCAATCCTTGAACCCTGTCCCTGCTCCTCCTGCATCCCGTCTCGCCTCCACACGACAGTCTAAGCCTCAAAACTTGCAGGACCGGCAGGGAACACCCTGTTCTAGTCTCAGCTCGCAAACCAACACGAAACCCCAGTCCCAGTCCCAGCTTGTAGATCAGTCGCAAGATCCCAGTCCCAGATTGCAGACGCAAGATCCTAGTCCTAGCTTACAGATGCAAGATCCTAGTCCCAGCTTATAGACGCAAGATCCTAGTCCTAGCTTGCAGACACAAGATCCCAGTCCCTGAATCGAGTCCTAGCCTCTACTCTAGCCAGGTCAAGATGCCACCAAGGCGACCAATCCAGAAGTCTCAAGAGCCTAACAACCCTTAATTAGAGACACCACCCCTAAGCTTCCCTCTAGCTAGCTCTAGCCAAGAAGATTCACCAGACCTAATCACAATATCATAACAGGTATCCGATACATCACACTCTAATCAAAATGATACTCTAAGTATACAGCCCCAGAATCCATAACTAGATATATTTCTATTAACTCAGAACCTGTAAGCAATTCTTAAATCAATCATATCCCTCTAGCAGCCAGCTAAGTCCACTAAAGCAGAGTTAACTAAGAACCTTCCAGCTATTAAGCTATAGAATAGTAAACTTAGTAACTATAACCAATATATAAGTAACTATAATACTTGAATTACTGTGGCACCTATTGTATATAAGTCAGACTAATCCCAGGTAAACCTATTCTAGGTTTATATTAGTAAGGAATAGTAGGCCCTTATCACTAGCAAGATCAAAGATAGTAAGATCCGTAGTTATAAAGAATTCCTTAACTTTATTGAAACTACTTGTCTTAGTCCTAGCGCTGTTAAGGGATATCGCTATAAGTAACTCAGAACTCTGAAGCAGACCTCCTTAGCTCAAAAGTACACGGGTTAATTTAAGACCCTATATAAATAATTGAATCTTAATATCACTAGAAAGGGGCGAGACTTTATTATAGGTCTCTATCCCCGCCTTAAGGAATTATTCTCCTACCCTATTATAGGCTCTACTAACAAGAATGACTATACCGTTATTAAGCGGATAGCCGTTTCGGCAGATAATAAGTATTACGCTAATCACAAAACCCCTGCTATTGATTTCTAGAACAAGCTAAGGAATACCAGAAATAAGCCTAGGAAGGATATTGGCTTATCTATAAAAACTATGCTATTCCTACCTAAGCTAACCCCAGAGGAGCGAGCCCACTGTTAATAAGAGAATCTCTGCCTAAAATATCGCTAACTAGGGCACCTTACTCAAGACTATACCGTCTAATTCTCGCCCCCAAAAGTATCTACCGCGGCTGCCTGAGCCAACAACTAGATAACTATAAGATAATCCTCTACTCTATCCGAAGCTTCTGAGAGTGAACCAGTAGGCTTACCCCTAAACATAACCAAGATATCCGTGCTAACTAAGTATACCAGGAGGCCTAAACTACCTAGCTAAGTAGTTAAGTAGTTAAAGGTGAATAGGATAGTTAGTGGTTAAAGAGTATAGATATTGGTGGATAGGGGAGCTAAAGTGAACCTGATCTCTTGAATATTCGTTCAGAGAAACAGACTCTAAGGAGACCTAGTTGCTATCAGTTTGGAAGACTTTAAAGGGAGACCCTATAGTGCCGAGTCCTCGCGAGAACACCTAGTCGGAGTCCAGTTAGAGGGCTTCCCTAAAGCAGATATAGCAGCAATTGAATCTGAGATACCAGATGATTTCTCTATTAGTAGGCCAGGTCTATATCAAATTGACCTAGATATCAACTATATCTATGACACTGTCAAACCACACAAAGCTCCTGAAAACACAGAACACTGTGAAGTGCCTTCCTAAGTATCTGTTCCCTAAGCAACTACCTCCTGAGTATCTGCCTAGGGATACCCTGCCTAGGGGGATATTTACAATCATAATTATAATACTGGATATTCTGTGATCCTGATTATAAATATCCCCCCTAACAACCCTGACCCTGAAGCCTAAGAAGAACTCAATACCCTCTAAGAAGAGGAGTGGTACCCCCCGGAATTACTTGAGAAATAGCAAAACTTCAAAAGCTCCAAGCTTAAAGACCTTAGTTCATCCTAGATCCATGAACTAAAAAAGACTATTAATGGCAGCCTTGTATTTATTGCCTCAGTCTAGGCTTAACCTAGAATTACCCTGAAAAATACCCTAGATTATAAGCTAGTAGGGTATGATTATACCTACCTTATATACCAAGACCTTCATGATCCTCTTATCTACACAGTCTATGAAATAGGAGAGGAGGAGTTCAGAGAGTAAGTCTGATTATCTGCAGCCATAGCCTAAACTAATCTTATAGAAGACCTCCAGAACCAGTTGCCTCCAGAACTCTAGTTATATATCAACTGCTTTAGTGTTTAAGAAGCCTGTGAGCTACCGCCCCTCCGCCCTAACATAGATCACAAGATCATCCTGTAAGAAGGAAAATTACCCCCTACCCAGCGCCTATACCCTATCTCTCGAGCCTAAGATAAAGTCTAGAAAGAATATATCTAAGAATACTTAGAGAGAGGATAGATCTGTCTAAGTACCTCCCCAGTAGTATCTCTATATATATTTATCCCTAAACCATATAAAGGGGGACTCTGATTCGTGGTGGACTACCGCAAACTCAATAATATCACTGTCAAAAACCACTACCTAACCCCCCTCTTTAATAACCTTATATAAACAGTCAAAGATACTAAGTGGTTCACTAAACTCGATATTGTAGAAGCTTATTATTAAATCCGAATAGCTGCAGAGTATAAGTACCTGACAGTATTTAATACCTGTTATAGACTCTATAAGTATACTATACTCCCCTTTGGACTTTACAATACCCCTGTAACTTTCTAGTCCTACATTAACAAGACCCTAGGTAACCTCCTTAATCAGGGAGTAGTTATATTCTTTGATGACCTACTTATCTATACTGAGTCCTGTGAAGAGTATATTAAGAGAATATAGAAGGTTCTAGAGCAGCTTATAGAAGCCTCGCTTTTCTATAAACTCCCTAAGTACCGCTTCTTTACCCAGGAAGTTGACTTTCTAGGTTTCCTGATCAAGCCCGGGTCTATAGAGATAGACCCTAAACAAGTCTAAGTAATTCGGGACTGGCCAGAACCTAAGAAGCCTAGAGATATCCTATCATTCCTTAGGTTTATCAATTTCTATCACTGATTTATCTGAGGATTCTCCAGGGTCTGTTCCCCCTTGATAGACCTCTTGAAAGACAAAGGAAAGCCTTTTAAGTAGAATCAAGCCGCCCAGAGAGCTTTTAAAGAACTCAAGCAGGTATTCTTGTCTAAACTAATCCTAGCCCGATATAACCTAGAATCACTAATAATAGTAGAACTAGATACCTCCCTTGTTACCTCTGGTGTAATCCTATCACAGACTAATAAGGAAGGATATCAATATCTAATAGCCTATTACTCCAAGAAATTCACACCTATTTAGTAGCGCTATAGAACTCTAGACCAAGAACTCCTAGTAATTATCCGAGCCTTTAGGTACTAGAGATACTTCCTTGAGGGAAGTCCTCATAAAATCATAGTACTGAGTGACCATCGGAACCTTCAGTGGTTTAACTTAAGTGATAAGCTTAACCGCCGCCAGTAGGGATAGCAGAATAAGCTATCTAACTTTGATTTTGAAATTAAGCACCGCCCAGGGATATCTAATCTAGTAGACGCCCTATCAAGATAACCTGACTATACTCCTGATGAATTAGAGTCAACCCTATTCCTAAGTTTTGCAGCAGTTAGAGTAGCCCTAGAATACCTTAAAAGAGAGTATTCTGAAGCTTTAGCTGATAACTAATAGACTCAGAGTAATATCCTAAATAAGGATACCCTTAATGAAGACTAGACTCAACAAGGCGGATACCTATATTTCCAAGAACACCTCTATATTCCCCCTAGACCTGAAAACTCTCTGAGAAACCAAGTTCTCTATATATACTATGATTGCCCTACTGCTAGCTACTAGGGAATAGAGTAATTATGTGACTTAGTGAGTTATGATTATTTCTGGCCTAGTCAATACTCTGTAATATATTAATAAGTACAGCGATACCAGAGCTATACAGCTACTAAGAATCATCACTATAAACTCTATAGCCTACTGTAACCTCTACCTATACCTGAGGGTAGGTAGACCTAGGTAGGTACTAACTTCATCACTGATCTTCCCCTAAGCAATAGCTATAACACTATCTGTGTTTTCATTGATACTCTAACTAAGATAGCCTATTTTATCTCCTATACCTATAAGGGCCTCACTACAGAGAAGTTCTCTCATCTATTCAGAACCCAAGTTATCTAGCTCTATAGCCTCCCCAAAACCCTGATTATAGACAGAGGAACTCAGTTCATAAACAAGACCTTTAAGGATATTTATAAGAGACTTAGAATCTAGTATTCCCTATTAATAGCCTACCACCCACAAACTAATAGGCAAACTAAATATATTAACCAACCCCTTGAGGCCTACCTCCGATATTATATTAACTATTCCCAAGATGATTAGGTAGAGTAGCTAGATCTCACGGAAAGTGCTTACAACAATACTAAGTACTCTTCTACTGGAATAACCCCCTTCTTTACCTATAATAGTTATTATCTAGACTTTGAACTCCGAGGTGAATCAGGTGGAGAACTAATCACTGATATCACAGTAGCCTGATTTGCAGAAGCTTTAGATAAGATCTTGTCCCGCCTGAAGGAAACCCTAGAAGCACACCGACAATCTATAGGAAAGTACTTTGACCAGCATAGAATGACTAAGGTATTTCAGGTTAGGGATCAGGTAATGCTTGATACTCGAAACATTCGATCACACTGACCATCATCAAAATTAGATATAAAGAACCTAGGTCCCTTTAAAATCACTGAAGCCATTAGAAACAGTGCTTATCGACTAGCACTTCCTGAAAGTCTATCTATTCATCCTATCTTCTATGTTAAGCTATTGAATAAGGCAAATACTGAGGAGCGCCCCTAAGAGCAACCGGATTACCAAGGAGAATTTGAACTAGACCCAGAGGATATTGAATAGGAGGTTGATAGCCTCTCTGATATCCAATTTAACCAGGCAGCTAACGAGTGGCAATACCAAGTTCACTGGAAGGGAGACTACCCACCATCATGGGAACCAGCGCACCAACTACTATATACTGAACTAATCAAAGCATTTCACATCGCCTGTCTAACAAAGCCAAAGCCACCTTCAAGCGTATACCTCCCACCTCGAACTATAGATAACTAGGTCTTGTGGTCCTGTAGGAGCAAGACCATGTCTGGGGAGGGGTACAATGTTACGGGGACCAGGGAGGGGACATCTACGATCGGGATCGTAGATGTTATGGCGCAAGTCTTGGCGCAGGTCTTGACGTACACCTGCAGATCTTGGCGCAGGTCTTGGCGCACACCTGTGTATTTAGTGCTGCAGGGGTCGTCTATCCTTGCTTACCCTCTCTTTAGGCTTAGCAATTACTAATCCTTGAACCCTGTCCCTGCTCCTCCTGTATCCCGTCTCGCCTCCACACGACAGTACCTAGATGTCACTGTTGATAGTGCAATACATCCTATCGCAAACCCTCACAATATCTTCATTACTAGTTAGTCAGATTAAGTATGATAGGAGCGCTGATGATAGCGATTCTGGTGGAGTAGGGTATCTTGATATAGCGATCTTATTATGGTTATCCTATAGTATATATATAGTCTTCGCGGTGATATCTTTATATAGATCTAGCGGTATCTCCCTACTCTCTTATTAACTAGTTATATCTACCAAATCAGTCACAGGGATAGCAGCTTCTATAGTATCCTCTCTATATAGCTCTACTATATTATCTTATTTATTAACTAGTGTATATCTTCACACTAACTCAGCTATTTAGCTTATACTCACTTAGAGGAGTTTATCCCTAAACTTAGTCTATTTATTATTATTGATTTTATCTTCATTGAATATCATATCTTAGGTATTTATAACATAGTCTATTATAGGGATCTAGACCCAGTAGATATTTAATGATCAATATCTAATAAGGAATCTAATCTATACCTTTAGTGTGAGTCACAGCTTATATATAAACTTCTGCTAGGCTTTTGGAGTCATTATATATACCTTATATCTAAATACTTGGAGATAAACTTGATTTAGGTGTCTTTCTAGGCTTAGGATACCTTATATCTTCACTAATATAGTATAGAGCCTATTATAGGGTAACTTCTATTTAGATCAGTAGTTTGGTGTATAATTATATAAGTATACTACTATTCTACTAATTTCTAGCCAGAGTTAATATAGGAGCTTTACTCCTAACTGCATTGTATATACCTTTTCCTTAATTATACCCCCTGAGTACTCGGCACCTCTATTTTAGGCTTATATATATAGGGCAGAGGGTTTAAGAATAATATCTCTTAATGATAGAAATTCAGTAACTTGAGGTTTAACTTCTATAATCTTGTTATTATATTTAATGACTTTAATAGTAATATTATACTAGGCTTTTATTATACTAAGGAATAAGTTAAATATAGTAATAATTAATACTATTAATCAATTTATTATATAGTAGTCCTATATATAGCCGGTAACCCTATAGATAAGAAGTATCTATAATATATAGTTGTTGATACTAGGCTTATAGTCATAGAAGTCAATAGCAATTTGTTCACCCTCATATTCATAGATATCCCTTAGTACTCGACGAATTTATCGCGAGATCTTAGATAGTCTATATATATTATATTTAATCATAGTTAGGCCTTATAGCCTTACCCCTTAGGAGATATTAATAAGGTATTCTAGTACTTAGGGTCCTGGGTACCCTAGGTAATTATACCATTATATAGCTTCACCAGTCAATAGGGCTTGTTTGGTCTAGGAAGTAACCTTCTTACAGTAAGTAATAAATAATATAGATTAGATTCTATTTAGATAGTATTCTAGTATATATTATCTATATTTATTATTTAATTAAGTAATAATTAACCTGTTATATTAATAGAGGGTCATAGGGTCAGTCTTGTTGTCCTAATAGTATCCCTTTTTCTAGAGCTGATAGAGAGAGATAAGAGTTATAAAGAGTTATGGGTAATACACTATATCATTAAGCAGGAGGATTCTATTACCTAGGCCTACTACTATTATACTATACCCCTGAATTAGTAGTTAACAATTACTAGACTATATATAATCTCTATTTATTGCGGGCCAGATATTAATGATATATTCGATTATATTTATAACCGAGATAGTTGATCCTGGGTCAAGGATAATCAAGTATCTCAGCAGATAACTATTAACCTACACTATGAAGCTAGTATTAATATTAGCTATTCTTCTCCTATATAGTTATTCCATCATGATTTTTTTTTGGTTGGCCCTGGGAGCTTATAGGTGCTGTGCGCTCAAAAGGGCAAAGCGCAAAACATTGGCCTTATATACTGTCAGGGTATCTTAATTTGCTATAAGCTCTTACAGCAACCTTAATTTGCTATAAGCTCCTATAGCAACCTAAATTTACTATAGGCTCCCGCAGTAACCTTAATTTGCTATAAGCTCCTGTAGCAACCTAAATTAGCTATGAGCTCATAGAGCAACCTTAACTTACCAGAGGTTTCTGTAGTTCTTGAAATTCATATTAATAATTAGTAACAGCCAGATCTCTCTCTTTCAAAAGATCACCTTGATCACCCTAATCTTCATAATCTCATATATCCTCTCATTTATTTGAACTTGTAGAAACCTTCATTTATCTATTTACAACTATTGATATATACTCTATCATGATAGAGAATACTCATCTTTATGTTCCTCATCATGACCATCCTGCTCATGATCTTCCTCCTTATAACTATCCTCCTTATGATCTTCCTCCTCATGATCTTCCTCCTCATGATCTTCCTCCTTATGATCTTCCTTATAGCTATACTCCTCACCACCTCCCTCTTCATCAAGACTACCTCCTATTATATATGATATATAGGAACTATATACTTGAAGTATACTTATGTTATCCCTATATAGGTCCTCTTCTATATCTTCTTCATTATCTCTATAAAGTTGTTTAATATATATAAGGACACAGTTTATAAGGATTATATAGATTAAGCTTTACTTCTGCTTACTTTGCTGACACCATAGCCTATAATAGTGTTTATATAAACCTATGATTAATAATTAGTATATAAGTAGTTAATAGAAGATATTATATAGTATAGGGATATCTATAATCCCGATCACTAAGTTTATTAGTAATCAGGATCATAGATATCCCTATACTATATAATCAACAAGGGTTATATAAGATATTACCTTCAACGCCTTTACCAAAATCACAGCAGTAGATCTCTCTCCTCCTAGACTTATATTCCTTTATATACTAATACAGAACTATAATAATATAGCAGATTATCTCGCTACAAAGAGGATTAAAGAAATACATAAGTAGAGTGACCTAAGCAATACCAGAATCAGCCTCTAACCAGAATACCTTATATAATAATATAATAATAGATTAGGATATCTACTTATCCCTGATATCAGGCTTTTTCAGAATTAGAGCCTTAGATATTTAAAGAGATATTTAGATATACTTTATCTCAGTATCTCCTGAAGTCCTAGTCCTATATATAAATCTATTATCCTCTAGGAGCTTACAGACTTTATCTATAGTTTCAGTATTATCTACAAGAGGGAAGTACTATACTACAGCCACTTCCTGACCTCGCTACATGATTTTTAACCGGTACTGAAGGATTAACTAATATTCATGATTTATCCTGTAGTTAAATAATAGTACTAGTCAAGGTATTCATAACTTCCCTTAGATAAGGATAGGTAGTAATAGTACTTACTTTTAAGAGCCTCTATACTTTTTAGGGTACTTACTACTTAATCTATCTTAGTCTATAAATATAAGAAGTAGGCCTTTATATACTAGGATATTACCCCTTTGATTTTGCTTAGTATTTATCTTAAGATTTATAGTCTTGGTAAATAAGAAAATAAGATAGATATATAAGGTAGAAATAAGATATAGTTATTATGATTTTCAATGCACCCCTTATTACTACTAGCTATTATCAGTAAGTCTCCTTTTATCAGAATATATCATAATCTTACTAACCTACCTAAAAACTGACCTTTCCTAGAATGATTATTACTTCCCCCTAGAACCTATATATTTTTATTTAATTTAATTAGAGAGAGAGACTTATGATCTTGATTATAAATATCCCTACCTATATCAGATATAGGATCATAGCCTATATAGATTACTTCCTGATATTAGGGGAAAAACCTTCTATAGGAATAAAACCCCCTTAGGTAGACTTTAAAGCAGTAGGCTACAGTACACCTACTTTCCGCCTAGGTACCTAGGGGGAGGTCTACAATATATTTTGCAGATCCTCCCTAGCACCCCTATAGTATTATTAGTTAGTTAGTCTTTTCCTGTGAGCTACAAGGTATCCCTTATCCTGTCCTTCTGCCCTCTACTCCTCTATTATATCTAGGTGTTCAGCGGCCCTCCATTACCACTGGAGTAGTTGCTGGCCTGCTGCTGTTCCTGCTTTCGATATTGCTGTTAGCCACCTACAAGGAATCATATAGTATTCAGCTATATCTACCTATCTAGATATACTCCTAGTTTTCTACACTATCTCGCTGACCTATACTTCTATAGAGTGAGGCCCAGGCAAAACCTCCTCTACCTAGGTAACTCCCTGTTTACTCCTTAAGCATACACTAACAGCTATATCTCCTAGGCAATACTACTTTACTTCTACTCTGACCTATAAGTGTCTCTTATACTTAGCCCAAACTATCTATTGTAGCAGTATAGGCCTCAGAGTAAGTAAGGTAGATATCCCTAGCAGTGTCAGCTTAGGCAATACCCCTATATCACTACTCTGACCCATAAGCATAATTACAAACTATCCATTATAGTTTTATAGACCTCAGTGTAAGTAAGGTAGCTTCTTCTCCCAGTTCTACCTAGGCGCTACCCCTGCACTACCACTCCGACCTGTAAGCACCTCCTATATAACACAAACTATCTATTATGGTGCTCAGGTTCCTGATATAAGCAGGATAGAGAGATATCTGTTCTCTCTATGTATCAATATATATGTCTGTTCTCTTGGGCTATATAGATAGTCTTATAAAGCAGCATCTGCTGAGGATATCTGTAATCCCGATTGTAGACCGATTCTACAATCGGGATCGTAGATATCCCCGGCAGACCCTATATCTCGCTGACCTTAGGGCTTCTGCTTAGCTGTGGCTGCCAGTACGCACCATAACCCGCGAGTATCGCTGCTTGTTTCGTGTTACCCAGGGTGGTCTCCTGCCCCTGGGCTATCTATATCTTGTAGAGGTGTCTCGTGCTCTCCTCGCCGGCGAGCTGCATAGGCTGCGAAGCCTCTACTAACTAAGCTTATATCTCCTTTTAGATATAGTATTTCCTTGCTTGTCTTGTCTCTTTCAGCTTCTAACCCCAGCCTCTTCAATAGCCTTGTCTTATTCTCTATGATATAGGTCTAGCTGTGGTTTATCTTGTTCCAGGGATATAGGTCTACCCTAGCTTTGTCTTATTCTTAGAGATATAGGTCTAGCTCAGGAAGGTAGCCAGCAGGGTATAGTCCCCCTGTATCACTCATAGTAGTGTATTATTTCAGTAGCAGGCTATTATATATATATTGAGATCTAAGTCTAGTTATATCAGAATTAACAGGTCCATAAGTATATACCTCTTCTAGGTTCCGGTAGCCCTTATATATAGTACCTGTGACCCTCTTACAGGGGTAGGCGGCACACCTCCTAGAGCATGTATAAGCTAGGGGTATCCTGTTATGTCGGTAGGTTAGTACTACTTCTACAAGATAATAGGTCTTGCTTCAGGTCCAGCTATAAGCTGAATATTAATATATCAGGTGGTTTTCAAATCAATTCCCCCTTTTTGTGGTGAAAACATATTATAACATATCAGTTCCTTTATATAGTTTTTGTGACTTATATCAGTTCACACTTTCTCAGCGCTTAACACTGGACACCATGTGAAGGTATAAGTCTATTATCCTACAGGTGATAAGCACTATCACACTGTATATTACCTGCGCTCTGTGTGCTCGTAGAGGGCCCCCCCTAGAACCCAGATATATCATTTAGCTTATACTATAAACTGAAGATAATGTTTACCTTAGCTATATATATCCCAGAGAGCTATTCTCCACTACCATTTATTAGGTACTTAGACTCTTCCTACTTCTTTACTATAATAGCTAAGGGTCTCTCTACCCTTAATATACTTTAAATCAACCAACAGGTTACTTATAAACTTCTTAAACAGTAAATCATTAACCTAGATACTCCTGGAAATAAGAAGAGATACACAGAGAGTTAGATAGTATAGTTAAGAAGTAGGTCTATAAATATATGAATTAAGAGGACAACAAATTTATATCGCGACAGATGTATACCTTTATTTGGGCTCTCTTAGGTTTCTATCGTGTATTTATTGACTTTGATATATAGAGCTAACAACTTATCACTGATAATATGGTTCTATCTATACCTTATAAAGTTTAGGCCTTTCTGCCTTCTATAGCTATAGACTGTATTACTGTAGTAGCAGGTATTGATATAGGCAGTAATACAGATAGTAATACTAATAATAGAGATAATATAAGTATTACTATTCTATCCTCTCCTTTAGCTAGAAGAGGCAATATCGGTAATATACTAATAGATAGTATAATAGGTGATAATCTTGATACTTAGAAGGTATCTAGTCATATAGTGCGCAGAGCGCTAGAGCTGTGGAGCAATAAGCATGGTGATAAGCTGGGTAGATATGACAGCAGTGGTGATAATAGATAGAGCTTGGATACTATAGATAAGCAGAGATATCTGTGATCATGATTCTAGATATCCCTTATTTAGCTCATCAAGATACTATTGTACCCTGATAATAGTGAATAGAGCCGATTCAAAATAGAAGATTTTCCATCATAGTGATACACCAGGGATATCTACGATCGCGGTTGTAAAAGGACAAAATTCTTATGCTTATAGGATAACTCCTGGGCTCTTACAGTAAGTATAAGATACTATAGGCTTATAAACTATAAAGTATAAATATACTGGGCTCTCATAGTAAAGTTACAATACTATCAGAACCTATAAGCTCTTATAGCAAAGTCAGAGCACTGTCAGAAGCCGTGGGCTTAGCGGAGCTAATATTGTAAGCCCTGGGCTCGCTAAGCTCCCACAGCATCTCACTTTACTGTGAGCCACAAAAAAAAATCATGATGTCCTTAGCTAGGGGATTCTCCTTAGGAGGCCCTGGGGCCTTTGATTTAGGTTATTTAAGGCTTCGAACTTTGGCTTAGAGGTCAGCATTGTTCTTAAGGGTATAGTTTATCCTTGCTTAGGTCTCTAGGTTTAGCCAAAAGCGCCTAGGAGCCTTCTTATATCATGATTTTTTTTTGGTTGGCCCTGGGAGCTTATAGGTGCTGTGCGCTCAAAAGGGCAAAGCGCAAAACATTGGCCTTATATACTGTCAGGGCATCTTAATTTACCATAAGCTCTTACAGCAACCTTAATTTGCTATAAGCTCCCGTAGCAACCTAAATTTACTATAGGCTCCCGCAGTAACCTTAATTTACCATAAGCTCCTGCAGCAACCTGAATTAGCTATAAGCTCATAGAGCAACCTTAACTTACCAGAGGTTTCTGTAGTTCTTGAAATTCATATTAATAATTAGTAACAGCCAGATCTCTCTCTTTCAAAAGATCACCTTAATCACCCTAATCTTCATAATCTCATATATCCTCTCATTTATTTAAACTTATAGAAACCTTCATTTATCTATTTACAACTATTGATATATACTCTATCATGATAGAGAATACTTATCTTTATGTTCCTTATCATGACTATCCTGCTCGTGATCTTCCTCCTTGTGATCTTCCTCCTCATGATCTTCCTCCTCATGATCTTCCTCCTTATGATCTTCCTTATGGCTATACTCCTCACCACCTCCCTCTTCATCAAGACTACCTCCTATTATATATAATATATAGGAACTATATACTTGAAGTATACTTATATTATCCCTATATAGGTCCTCTTCTATATCTTCTTCATTATCTCTATAAAGTTGTTTAATATATATAAGGATATAGTTCATGAGGATTATACAGATCAAGCTTTACTTCTGCTTACTTTGCTGACACCATAGCCTACAATAGTGTTTATATAACCCTATAATTAATGATTAGTATATAAGTAGTTAATAGAATTAATTATATAGTACAGGGATATCTGTGATCCTGATCACTAAGTTTATTAGTGATCGGGATCATAGATATCCCTATACTATATAATCAACAAGGGTTATATAAGATATTACCTTCAACACCTTTACCAAAATCATAGCGGTAGACCTCTCTTCTCCTAGACTTATATTCCTTTATATACTAATATAGAACTATAATAATATAGTAGATTATCTCGCTACAAAGAGGATTGAAGAAATACATAAGTAGAGTAACCTAAGTAATACTAGAATCAGCCTCTAACTAGAATACCTTATATAATAACATAATAATAGATTAGGATATCTACTTATCCCTGATATCAGGCTTTTTCAGAATTAGAGCCTTAGATATTCAAAGAGATATTTAGATATACTTTATCTCAGTACCCCCTGAAGTCCTAGTCCTATATATAAATCTATTATCCTCTAGGAGCTTACAGACTTTGTCTATAGTTTCAGTATTGTCTATAGGAGGGAAGTACTGTACTACAGCCACTTCCTAACCTTGCTGTATGATTTTTAACCGGTACTGAAGGATTAACTAATATTTATGATTTATCCTATAGTTAAATAATAGTACTAGTTAAGGTATTT
Organism: Chaetothyriales sp. CBS 134916; assembly: GCA_003709845.1. NCBI lineage: Eukaryota > Fungi > Ascomycota > Eurotiomycetes > Chaetothyriales > Domatiomycetaceae > Domatiomyces > Domatiomyces globalis. Next base: position 25,876 of record QQXO01000273.1, read on the forward strand.
ATAACTTCCCTTAGATAAGGATAGGTAGTAATAGTACTTACTTTCAAGAGCCTCTATACTTTTTAGGGTACTTACTGCTTAATCTATCTTAGTCTATAAATATAAGAAGTAGGCCTTTATATACTAGGATATTACCCCTTTGATTTCGCTTAGTATTTATCTTGAGATTTATAGTCTTGGTAAATAAGAAAATAAGAAGGATATATAAGGTAGAAATAAGATATAGTTATTATGATTTTCAACGCGCCCCTTGTTACTACTAGCTATTATCAGTAAGTCTCCTTTTATTAGAATATACTATAATCTTACTAACCCACCTAAAAACTGACCTTTCCTAGAATGATTATTACTCCCCTCTAGAACCTATATATTTTTATTTAATTTAATTAGAGAGAGAGACTTATAATCTTGATTATAAATATCCCTGTCTATATCAGATATAGGACTATAACCTATATAGATTACTTCCTGATATTAGGGGAAAAACCTTCTATAGGAATAAAACCCCCTTAGGTAGACTTCAAAGTAGTAGGCTATAGTATACCTACTTTCTGCCTAGGTGCCTAGGGGGAGGTCTACGATATATTTTGTAGATCCTCCCTAGCACCCCTATAGTATCATTAGTTAGTTAGTTAGTCTTTTCCTGCAAGCTATAAGGTATCCCTTGTCCTGTCCTTCTGCCCTCTACTCCTCTATTATATCCAGGTATTCAGCGGCCCTCTGTTGCTACTAGAGTGGTTACTGGCCTGCTGCTGTTCCTGCTTTCGATATTGCTGTTAGCCGCCTACAAGGAATCATATAGTATTCAGCTATATCTACCTATCTAGATATACTCCTAGTTTTCCATGCTATCTCGCTGACCTATACTTCTATAGAGTGAGGCCCAGGCAAAACCTCCTCTACCTAGGTGACTCCCTGTTTACTCCTTAAGCATACACCAACAGCTGTATCTCCTAGGTAATACTACTTTACTTCTACTCTGACCTGTAAGTGTCTCTTATGCTTAGCCTAAACTATCCATTATAGTAGTATAGGCCTCAGAGTAAGTGAGGTAGATATCCCTGGCAGTGTCAGCTTAGGCAACACCCCTACACCACTACTCTAACCTGTAAGCATAATTACAAACTATCTAATACAGTTTTATAGACCTCAGTGTGAGTGAGGTAGCTTCTTCTCCTAGTTCTACCTAGGCACTACCCCTGTGCTGCCACTCTGACCTATAAGCACCTCCTATATAACACAAACTATCCATTGTAGTGCTCAGGTTCCTGGTATAAGCAGGATAGAGAGATATCTATTCTCTCTGTATACTAATATATATATCTGTCCTCTTGGGCTATGTAGACAGTCTCATAAAGCAGTATCTGCCGAGGACATCTGTAATCCTGATTGTAGACTGATTCTATAATTAGGATTATAGATATCCCCGGCAGACCCTATATCTTGCTGACCTTAGGGCTTCTGCTTAGCTATGGCTATCAGTACACACCACAACCCGCGAGTATCGCTGCTTATTTCGTGTTACCTAGGGTGTTCTCCTACCCCTGGGCCGTCTATGTCTTACAGAGGTATCTTGTGCTCTCCTCGCCGGCGAGCCGCATAGGCTGCGAAGCCTCTACTAACCAAGCTTATATCCCCTTTCAGATATAGTATTTCCTTGCTTGTCTTGTCTCTTTCAGCTTCTAACCCCAGCCTCTTTAATAGCCTTATCTTATTCTCTATGATACAGGTCCAGCTGTGGTTTGTCTTGTTCCAGGGATATAGGTCTACCCTAGCTTTGTCTTGTTCTTAGAGATATAGGTCTAGCTCAGGAAGGTGGTCAGCAGGGTATGATCCCCCTGTGTTACTCACGGTAGTGTATTGTTTCGGTAGCAGGCTGTTATATACATATCAAGATCTAAGTCTAGTCATATCAGAATTAACAGGTCCACAAGTATATACCTCTTCCAGGTTCCGGTAGCCCTTGTGTGTGGTACCTACAACCCTCTTGCAGGGATAGGCGGTATACCTCCCAGAGCGTATATAAGCTAGGGGTATCCTGTTGTGTCGGTAGGTCAGTACTACTTCCACAAGATAATAGGTCTTGCTTCGGGTCTAGCTATAAGCTGAATATTGATATATCAGGTGGTTTTCAAATTGATTCCCCCTTTTTATGGTGAAAACGTGTCACAATATATCGGTTCCTTTATATGGTTTTTACAACTTATATTAGTTCACACTTTCTCAGCGCTTAATATCAGACACCATGTGAAGGTGTGAGTCTATTATCCTATAGGTGACGAGCGCTGTCACACTGTGTGTCACCTACACTCCGCGTGCTCGCGGAGGGCCCCCCCTAGAACCCAGATATATCATTTGGCTTATACTATAAACTGAAGATAATGTTCACCTTAGCTATACATATCCCAGAGAGCTGTTCTCCACTGCTGTTCGTCAGGTACTTAGACTCTTCCTACTTCTTTGCTGTAATAGCTAAGGGTCTCTCTACCCTCAATATACTTCAAATCAACCAATAGGTTGCTTATAAACTTCTCAAACAGTAAATCATTAACCTAGATACTCCTGGAAATAAGAAGAGATACACAGAGAGTCAGATAGTATAGTTAAGAAGTAGGTCTGTGAATATATAAATTAAGAGGACAATAAATTTATATCGCGACAGGTGTATACCTTCATTCGGGCTCTCTTAGGTTTCTATTGTGTATTTATTGACTTTGACACGCAGAGCCAACAACTTATCACTGATAATATGGTTCTATCTATACCTTGTAAAGTTCGGGCCTTTCTGCCTTCTATAGCTATAGACTGTATTACTGTAGTAGCAAGTATTGATATAGGCAGTGATACAGATAGTAATACTAATAATAGAGACAATATAAGTATTATTATTCTATCCTCTTCTTTAGCTAGAAGAGGCAATATCGGCAATATACCAATAGATGGCATAATAGGCGATAATCTTGATACTTAGAAGGTATCTGGTTATATAGTGTGTAGAGCACTAGAGCTGTGGAGCAATGAGCATGGTAATAAGCTGGGTAGATATAACAGCAGTGGTGATAATAGATAGAGCTTGGATACTGTGGACAAGCAGAGATATCTGTGATCGCGATTCTAGATATCCCTCGTTTAGCTCATCAAGATACTATTGCACCCTGATAATAGTGAATAGAGCCGATTCAAAATAGAAGATTTTCTATCATGGTGATACGCCAGGGATATCTGCAATCGCGGTCGCAAAAGGACAAAATTCTTATGCTTGTAGGATAACTCCTGGGCTCTTGCAGTAAGTGTAAGATACTATAGGCTTATAAACTATAAAGTATAAATACACTGGGCTCTTATAGCAAAGTTACAATACTATCAGAACCTATAAGCTCTTATAGCAAAGTCAGAGCACTGTCAGAAGCTGTGGGCTTAGCGGAGCTAATATTGTAAGCCCTAGGCTCGCTAAGCTCCCACAGCATCTCACTTTACTGTGAGCCACAAAAAAAAATCATGATGTAGGGAATAGATAGAAATAATTTTCAATATTATGAGGGAGTCTATATCTAATATATATCTCACTGTCAAGGGCTGCGCCCTGAAAAGGTCTTGGCTGACACCAGCGACAACCTGGCTGGCCCTGGGTTCAGTAGGCCCACACAAAAGCTTTGCAAAAAACATCGGGCAACCTTCCTATTTCAGAGTTATAGATAATAACCCTGTCTATAACTCTTGTCCTCTCTTTCTGACAGGAAGCTACACCACCACAGATTATCTGAGACTAGAGGAGGAGATATATCTAGAGCAGAGATACATCTAGAAGAGCAGAGATATACCTAGAAGGGTAGAGATATACCCAGAAGGACAAAGATATATCTGGAAGAGCAGAGATATTTCCAGAACTAGATAGAAGCGGATATATACCAAGATCAGGGTAGGGAAGAGGGAGTACTTATTCTAGCAGCTCCTGCTACCCTAGAATACCTTCTCTTCAAGAAAACCTTCTTATTAATAGAAGCCCCTATAGATAGTATATTAATCCTGTTATAA
>QQXO01000274.1:0-29902 GCA_003709845.1 Chaetothyriales sp. CBS 134916
TGCGGCGGCGATCAATGGTTGACGACGGCGGTCGGGGTCGATTTGGTCGTCTATCTGACCGTCGATTTGATTGAATCAAGAGTGATAAGAAGAAATGATTGTTTGAAAGAGCGATAGAACATGCTTATAACGGGAAGGCTTGGCGGTCTTGGCGGCTGCAGATCACGTGTGATCACGTGCAATTATCTTGTGTTGTTGACAATTACAATACAGCTATAGACCCGTGGATAAGCCACTTTTATAGAGCTCAAGCGGCAATTCTTGGCGCTAGGCAGTAATTAGTGGTCAAAATCTGTTTGCAGCACTGACAGCTGCTGGTGCCTAAAATTTGACACTATGATATTCATCAGAAGGAAAAATATTGCACTCATAAGCTTGTTGTTAGATGCAGTCAATGGTGGGAAGAATCCGCCAAATATCCTTTGCAGTTGCACACAACAAAAGCTATCACATTGCAATCAAGGACCATCCATTCTGGTGCTTGGAAGGAGACACAATGCGCTGTGCACTTCACCCAACTCCACACTCTGGATAGGATACTTCAAAGGCGTCGACAAGACACCACTTCGTCCTCCAAGGGCACGTCTGCTGTTAGTTCATGCTTGAGCAGGACGAAGCAAATTCATACTTGGTACAGCACATTCGGCAGCCTCCTGACCCTTCTCGGCGTGGAGTTTTATCGACGAGGATATCAATGGAGATCAGGATCAAGGGAACAAGTTGACAGACTGTGTATTTCTGAATCTGCTGCAGGAGCCTATCTTCCTATCTACGGATTCACTATCCTGAGTCACATGACTTGCTGACGCGTCTTCCCATATAATCTACCATGTGTTCGACCTATAGATTTGCACGGAAAGCTAGTCTCCGAAGTCGGGAGATTGAGAATGATGAATCTGTCGGCGTGCCTAGCTGTATCAACCAAGCTTGGGTTTGGCCTCTTGGCCGGAGTATGTCTCAAAAAGGCAATTGTCACACAATTGTCGCTAAGCCCCTTAATAAGCCCTATTGCCGCTGACAAGTTTCAATCAACGAAGAGGCCTTAAAGCGAGCCAAGGACCCCTGGTTGCGCTGTTGATGCCAGGTCTGGAACACCAATAGGCTAGGGAACCCCAAAACCTTAAAAAGACGGGAAATCTTGCCAATCTCGGGCAAGATTCAGGCGTACCAATATGTATGTGTGTGTAATTCATGACAGTTGAGACATGTCTGCTGCTGAGTTGGAGACACTGCTCGGGGCCTTATACTACCTCCTGGGATCAATTTTTGTAGCGCTAGCGGTTTAGCGTTTTTAGCGCTCTTGCTGCCTTTATAATCCAATCAAAGTGTCAGAAAAATGAAGTTAGACACTTAACTATCCAATGAAAGCCGAGACAAGTGGAGTTGGTAGCAGGGATAGTCAATTGCTAATTGGCTAGCCATTTCCGCTAAACTTGCCTTCTTTGGAGATCATAAGAAAGTTCCATAGTTTTAACTTCTTGCTGCTGTAAATTCGACTAGTCTAAACTAGTAGAGTTGCCGTTTAGTGCAAATTATTAGCGCGACAAAAATTGATCCTAGGAGGGTAGTAGCAAGCCTTACCAGTACTGGCAGTGCTCAAGGTTGTTCTGGTCAAGGCCATCCTGGCATTAACTCAGGCGTGAGCAAGAAGTGGAGAACAAAATCAGTCCGCCGATTGGCCTGTTAAAGCGGCCACCTCCCCGGTTCACTGCCTGATCTATACCGAAACAGGCAAGTTTTCCTAATCGGGTTATCAGGACCCCTACTAAAAAAATAAACTTGTAATCAACACCCGATTCCTAATGTCTGAAACAGAGACTCCTATCATTGAAAAGATATCTTGTCTCAATGTTTTCTTCTTATTTGTTTTTGTCGTTCTCCAGAAAGAGTATACCAGACTTTTTGAGCTATCTGAATTACTACTAATTACTAGAACACCAACATGTCACAGCCCACTAAGCTTAACATCGGCGTCCTCTTCGTCTCCAGCACTCAGCTTCTCGACATAGGTGCTGTAGATCTCTTAGCCATGACTGACAAGGCCTACCTTCGCTCATGCGAGCTGCCCGACCAAGTTGTCGAGCTAGGCTTCGACACGGTCAACATTCAGTACATCGGTGAAAATGTCAAGGTGCCCGCTGCGCCACCATCTGCCACCTATACCCGCGCATTTGTTGCTCCCGAACCAACTACTCTCATATCAACAAGCGGAAAACTCAACCTCCAACTCACCGCCGACATCACCAGTCCATCTGTCGCGCCCAGCAAGCTTGACATCCTCGTCATCCCCGGCTCCGACCCGGCTACGAGGCCATCACCAGCCACGACGGAATTCATCCGCAGCCACGCAAACGCCAGCACGACTGACATCCTCATCATCTGCACGGGTTCCTTCCTCGCCGCCCACGCCGGCATTCTCGACGGGAAGACCGCCACTGGTCCTCTCCCCCTTGTCGACTCCCATCTCAAGAAGTTCTTCCCCGAGGTCAACTGGACCGATGATCGACGGTGGGTAGTCGACGAATCTGGCAAGTTATGGACATCGGGTGCCATTACTAATGGGCTTGATTTGGTGGCTGAGTATCTGCGCAAGAAGGTGCGCCCTGAACTTGCCCAGCTAATCTGTTCCGCAGCAGATGTGGGAGCCCGCCCTGCTGCATATGGTCAAACATAGGACGTGGATATAGTATAGAGTAGGTACTCTGTCTTCAATCTGTATCACTCGTTTCCCCGTCTTCGAATGTTTGACCTCGTGTTGTCCCTTCCGTACTATGATCTGTGATTAACAGAGGGCAGCCGCCAGCCCCAAGCATATCCCCTTCTCCTCTGCCCATGTCATTGCACGGAACTAATGCGGCCCTTGGTACAACCCTAAAGGAATTTTGAGTTGCCTCCTTATTCTCAAAGGATTGGCTTGAACTGCATGAAAGACTCAGCACGACACATCTATTCAAATCTCCTCTTGTGGGTGGTCCCGTAGGCTAGATTCCACTTGTCAAGTTGTACACTAGTTTTCCACTGGTATTGACAGCCCCCCTAGAGTATTTCTATATCGCCTGTGATCGATTCCACAATCGCTTAGGACAGAACGCCTCACTCTACTGTACAATTGATCATCCCTCACCATCCTCATCCCAATCATGGTAATTAAAAACAACTATGAGTTATTGCCGCTGCTGTGAGAGTGGCGGTCGGGCTAGTTGCCCAGGCAAAGTAGCCCGCAAAGTCACGCATTCAAGAGACATTATGCAGCGACACGCTCGGTACTTCGCGTGCCTGCCGCTCATAAGATGATAAGGTACTCCATGCAGAAACGGAGTTTGAAGAGGTGGGTTGGGAAAAGAACAAAATGTTAGTGGTCAATAATGAGAGAGTCTGTTACGTTTCCTCTCTCCTGGTGGTATTCATAGCCCCACCCCAAAATACCTGTCATAGAACTTGCAAATCTCCCCTTCTTTTGGCTCTGACCAGTCGTACTCGAGTCTCTTGGCCAACTCCCTGCTCACGTCCATGCCACCAAAATACTCTGCGACAAAAGACAATGTGAGATCCATGCCAGCACTGATACCTGCCGAGGACCACACGTCGACACAATCTTTTGCTCCAGCTTTCTTCGCATCTGCCTCATCGGACCTGACCCACCTGGCACCCTTGACCCATTCGACTTGTTGCCGTTGTGACGCGACAAGATCAAACCTAGACATGTTGGTCGTCGCCCTCCTCCCATCCAACAGGCCCGTCTGCGCCAGCACATGACTGCCCGTGCAAACCGTAAGGATTGCTGTGAGCACATGCGGAGCGATCCTGGGTAGCCACTGTATCAACTCCTCACATACAGGCTGGTTCCAGCCGGTATTGTCTTGATACTTGCGCAGCATCCGCGACCCAACTCCGCCGGGAATCAAAATAACATCCACTGTTTCCTCTCTCGTTTCAACCTTGCGCAGGAGCTGCTCGTACGTAATATCCGGGGTGAGATACTGGTTGAATGCCGTGTTCATCACCGAGTTTCCGACCCCAGGTGTATCGTACACGTAGTCCGCGCCTTTTGGAGGTATCGCCTTAGTCGGGACTGGGGTAGTTGACTCCGACACGAACTTGAGCGAGATCTTACTTCCTCCATATTCTTCACTCAGAGACAGTATGTTGAGTATGTCGAGCGGTCCAGCAAGATCCAGAAGTTGGAAGCAGGGATAGAGCGCACAGTAAAATGTTTGTGGCTTTGAAGGCATCTTTTTGAGTAACAAAGCTGTTTCTTGCTGTTAGATTCAGTTGCCACGCCGGGGGGGTAAGTCAGTAAATGAGTGCAATTCTTGATTTGAGACAAATCAGTTCCTTTTATACATGTCAGATGAGATCATAGGCAGTATTCAGCCAAGAGGTCTAGCGTCCATATTAGGCTTAGTGTCCTCAGTGGAGAGGGAAGTGCGGTGCTTGAGTCGCCCTGAGAGGAAGGCTGGTACAAGGAAATCCATTCTTTATTCGACAATCTATTACCCCACTCAAGGCAGTGTTAGATTTCTCAAGAAGCAATTATCGAGATGATTCTGAATAGAGATGCTGATTGGTAGTTTGCCGACAGGCATGAGGGCGGGGTTTCTCGGAGAGCATCTTCGGATGCGGATTTTCGCCGCTTTATTATGCAGAACCCCAGTTCAAACCACGACCGGGCTGACATTTTACTTTCCAAGTTCGTTGTGCTGAAACGCTGTCGCCTTTAAGTTACTGCTAACCTACTGGCTAGATCATATAGACAGCTGTGGGCTGACAGAGATAATAAAGTAAGTCGGACACCCAGGTTTCCGACACCCCCTGGTTTCCGACACCTCTAAAATTCCCCGCCGGACCCCCCCTCCAGCAGCTTAATTTTGCTGCAACTTCAACAATTACAATACGATTAGTATAAGAATTATATCATTAGAAGCGCTTTAATCACTATTCTCATCTAAACTTGAATATCGCTCCAAATAGCGCTTTGTTGGCCGCCGCTAACGCGTTGATTATCGGACATTTATGTGAAAGAGTAGGATCGTCCGCTATGTAAATCGTATATTAAATTATTCTGTCTGTTAACAGGAGAGCATTCCTCCACATATATATCTATCTTGAGTGTTTCGTAACGTCCGTAGGTTCCGCAAACTCTGTAAATGATTCGTAATCAATTGGTAAGCAGATCGTAATTAGTAAGCGATTAGTGAGTAGGTGGATGATTAATTCCGTATTCCAACACGCCCCCTCAAGTATACGCCTCATTCACCTATCGCATACCCATTGCCTTGGTATGTTGTTTGTGGGGTTCTCGGGGTAGAGGTTTTGTCATGATATCAGCAGTCATCTAGGCAGTGGGGACATACTGTAGATTAATGTCCCCAGCTTCGATTTGATGTCGGATAAAGTGATATCTGATATCAATATACTTGCTGTACTGATGGTGCTGAGGGTTCTCAGCTAGTGTAATCGCCCCCTGGCTGTCGGTATAGAGGAGTCGGTTATCTTTTCCAGAGACTATTTTAGACTTCTTGATTTCTCGCAGTATTTATTGTAACCAGATACTTTCCTTTATTACTTTAGCTGCTGCAATATATTCTGCTTCAAGGGTACTTAGGGCCACAATATCTTGAAGCTTTGATTGCTAGGAGATTACTATACTGTTAAGGGTGAAAATATATCTAGAGGTAGATTATCGCTTATCAAGGTCTCCTACCTAGTCTGTATCTGAATAGCTAGTGAGTTAGGCGCTTTATCTTATATAGATAAGCTTAAGGTCACTAGTCCCTTGTAGGTATTAAAGAATATATTTAGCGGCTTACAGATGTGATATAGTTAGCTTATCGGAGTACTTTGATAGTACTGATATTGTGTAGGCTAGGTTAGGCCTAGTGTATACTATGAGGTATATTAGGGCTCCTATAATTAATTTATAAGCAGTTTTCTCTTTATCTAGGAGAGGAGCTTCATTAGTTATAGATAGCTTAACCCTGGGGACAAGTAGTATAGAGATAGGTCTATAATTTTCTATTCCGACTTGTTTCAGGAGAGCTTAGATATATTGATACTAGTGTAGTACTATTCTATTAGGTTGATAGTTGAATTTAATCCCTAGGAATAGTCTTAGGACTCCTATTTTGGTTATCTTGTATTTTTAGTGGAGTTGTTTCTTAAGATTATCTATAGTTTCCTGGTCTAATATCAGTAAAAGGGTATTATCTATAAATAGCAAAATCATTATCTTCTCTTTGATATATAAGGTATAATCAAGTTCTGATTAGGTAAACTTAAGGTCATTAACTAGGGATCTATTAATATTGTGATACTATTCTTATAATGATTATTTTAATCTATAGAGGGTCTTTTATAGTCTGAAGATTATCCTAGGGATAATTCCAAGCTATTCAAGGCTAGCCGGTAGGGTAATATAGACTTCTTTAGTCAGGGTAAGGTTCAGGAATACTGTAACAATATCTATTTATTTGAATTTCTAATTTACTTATGCTGCAAGAGTAAGCAGGAGTCAGATTATTAGTGATTTTACGACTAGAGCAAATATATTATAATAGTCTTAGCTATGTTGTTATTAAAAGCCTCGGGCAACAAGTTATGCTTTATACCTAATATTTCTATTAGTAAGCTCTTTAAGCTTAAATACTAATTTATAGGAGATTAGTCTTCTTCTAGAAGGGAGTATTGCTGGTTTAAATATCCCTTAATCAATAAGACTCTGCTATTCATTAGTGATAGTAGCCTTCTATTTTGTATAATCTGGACTAGATAAGGCTTCTTCAATGGTCTCAGGGTAATATACTTGAATATCTTCAGGAGCAAAAATCTTAGCTCAAAAGCCAGATTAAAGGCCTGTAGATAGTGAGTTAGTAGCCTTATAAGATCGTTTGATCTTGTGTCCAAAACTAGACACTAAACTTACACCCTTAGGGGTTAAGTTAATAGGCTTATTAGCTAGGTCAATAGCAGCTGGACTACTATCTCTATTAGGAGCATCAAATACAATAGTATGGTGACTATTATCTTCAACTATATAGATATCACTATCTATGGCTTCTTTAGGAGAGCTATTCCTAGGTTCACTTGCGTGGATATCACTATCTACAGCTTCTTCAGGAGAGCTATTCCTAGGTTCACTTATGTAGATATCACTATCCACAGCTTCTTCAGAGTAGCCACCTCTGGGTTCACTTATATAGATATCACTATCTACAGCTTCTTCAGAGGAGCCACCTCTGGGTTTACTTGTATAATTATTACCTACCGTGACTTCTTCAAGAGTTTCTGAACCCTTGGGTAACTTAACAATAATTATGTCCTTAATCTCCTGAGTATTTAAAGTTTATACTTTACCTATAGGCTGTAGGCCTAGGAATTTTGATTTATTAAATACTAGATCTATAGTGAAGTAGGATATCTTTCTTTAAATACTGAAGACTTTCTAAATCTTATTGGTATAGGAGGTATACCTAACAAAGATATATTTATTAGTCTTACTTAAGAACTTGCCTTAACAATAGTAATCAAGTATATATACTGTATATCTAAAAGGCTTGAGGTGTCTAATTTCCGGAGGTGTCCTATACTAGGCCTTATATAGGGTTTTGCCTTATAGTGCTGAATTTAGAGACCTATTTTATAGGTATACAGTAGTTACAATTACTTCTACCCAGAATTATGTATTCAGATTTACTTGTATAAGTAAGGTTCGAGCTATTTCACTAATAGTATATATAGATCATTTACTGACACTATTTATCCATTAAGAGTAGGGTAGAGTAGGTTTATATTGAATCCCTTTCATAGCCAGAGTATTCTTGAACTAGTTATTATTAAATTCATCTCTACTATTATTATATCGGAATCATTGGATTTTTGTTCCAGATTAGGATTAAGTAAGAGCACTGAATTTAAGGAAGATCTGAAGTACTTTATCTTTCTGCTTAAGTAGTAGGAAGTAGACCTAAGTATATTAAGTAAGGTTATCAATGAAAAGTAGGTGGTATTGGCTACTACTATAGGTCTTGGGAAGCTTTCTACTTAGGTCACTATAGATAAGTTCAAGCTTTTGTTCAGCTCGTTTCTGCCCTTATCAATAAGTGATGTACTGTTTCCTATGTAAGCAGGGGATATAAGGGGTTAATAGGGGCTCATTAGTTGTCCTGATATCTAATTATATTAAAAGCCTTTTCAAATCAGCAGTGTTAATATGACCTAGTCGCTGATACTATAAGTTGATTAATTATTTTGAAGGTATAGGTGATGTTTGAAGTGTAAGTTGTTAGTAGTTAGTGTTGATACAGGCGATATTGTTGATAATTAGAATATTAATAGTGGTTTTTTAGGGATTTCAGATTATATAGGTATTATTTTCGAAGAGTATTGTGTGTTTAGTTTATAAGAGCTATCCTATAGATATCAAGTTAATATCAAGGTTAGGTATAATCCAGATATCTTGCAGTGTCAGTGTTCTAGAGGGGGTTTGGATAGTGATACTTCCCTTGCCTATTGTAGCTAGGCTAGTACTATCTCTAGTTATAACTGTTGCTCTGTCTTGTAGCCTTTTGTAATTCTGGATCTGATACCTAGAATTACCTGAGGTTATATAAATAGTTATACCGGAATCAATAATCTAGCTGTCTGTTGGTGGTCTAGTTATAGATTTGTAGTAGTAGGTGGTGATAGGAGGGTTATCTATCTTATTAGTAATAGCTACCTTAGCTTCTTATTGTTGATGTTATTGGGTCTTAAGCTTGTTCTGGAGTCTTCTGTAGTCCCTTTTGAAGTGTCTAGGCTTTTTACAGTAATTACAGATAATACTTAGTGAGGTGGTTGACCTAGGTAGGTAAGTTTGGGGTTGTTGAGTTTGAGGTTATTGGGTTGATCATAAGAAATATGCTTCCTAGTATCCTGGAGGACTGGTGAATTTAGGGATTATAGTTTCAGAATAAATATAGTGATAAGCTTCGAAAAAGGTCAGTTCCTTCTTGTTGTATATAACAGCTTTTGTATGTTGGTATTCCTCCGGTAGGCCGCCAAGTAAGAGTGCAATTATTACTGTGTCATTCACTGTTTTATTAACAGTAGTCAGCTAATCTTTGATGTTTGTCAAGTGTTGGGTGAACTTCTCTGGGGTGTCATCTTCTTGGTAGTGGGTCTGAAAGAGCTTGATATATAGCTTCATGATATAGCCTTATAGGTTTCTATAATTGAATTGTTCTTCAATGAGGTTCTAGAGCTTGACTAGATTATCTAAGGCTTCTTATATAGTCAATTATGAACTTGTTGAAATTGCCCCGAAGATCAAGGATGATGCTTGTTGTTGGCGCCTATCGAATGTATTAATAGATTCATCTGAAGCAGGGGGAATCACCGGTTGAATTTCTTCTCCTTTGATAATCTTCTAGACGCCGGCGCCTATGAGAATGCTTTGTATCTGCATTGACCAGCAATAGTACGCCGGTTTATCAGCTCGCAGATGTTCAATGTTGCTCTATTTGGTTTGTAGAATGTTGTTCCTGTTGGGTTCTGTCGTCATATTTGCGATAGTCAAGACAGACATTGATGATCAAGAGAGATATCGACGGTCAAGAGAGAGATCAATGGTTGAGAGAGATATCGATAATCGAGAGAGATATTGACGGGGAAGGGAGATATATATAGGAATGAAGGAGGTTCTGATTAATCGAGTTCGATATCAAGAGGGGCGGATGAGCAAACAGATTCGTGGTGTCTGATTGGTTAATTGTCGAGTGTTAGGTAATTAGGTCTTGTGTGTTGCGTTGGGAGCAGCTCCGAGCTCATAACCTGTGAAAGAGTAGGATCGTCCGCTATGTAAATCGTATATTAAATTATTCTGTCTGTTAACAGGAGAGTATTCCTCTATATATATATCTATCTTGAGTGTTTCGTAACATCCGTAGGTTCCGTAAACTCTGTAAATGATTCATAATCAATTGGTAAGCAGATCGTAATTAGTAAGCGATTAGTGAGTAGGCGGATGATTGATTCTGTATTCCAATAATTTACCTGCTCCTCATCTGACTCCGAGCTGCTCTCTGGCTGCTGCACTATTACTTGAGTTGATTACTTAGGCTCTCTATTAGCTTATGTAAGTACCTAGGCAAGGTTTATAAAGCGCTTATTTGGATCCTGAGCTACTTTGTGTCGTTTTACTGGTTTTACTTGGTCAAGCTGTGCCTATAGACACTTAATTTCCTGCTCCTTCATAATAAGCTTGATTATAGCCCTATCAAGTACTGTAGCTGATTTTCGAATTGATAGTCGTGAAGTAGGAGAGCTACTCTTTCAAATAAGTAGCTTCTTAATATCGCTACTATATTTTGGTATTAAGATATCTAAGGGAATAGATAATAGTCTTATCAAGGGTTTTGATACCACTACCTATTAAGAATTAAGTGATTTAGCTATATCCAATAGATATAGCCTAGTTACCTTCTATCTAGATTCGATATTCTTCTTTCGGAGACCTATTTCTCGAGCTCTTACATAAAATTCTAGAAATCTAGCCTTCCTAACCTTAGTAGTATCAGTTAGAGTAGTATACTTATTAATTAACCTTCGATAAGTAGTCTTTAGACTTAAAAAATAACTAAGATCTAAGGGCTAGAGAATATAGGATATATAAGCTGGCAGAAAGAGGAGAAAAATATTGTTCTGATAGTAGATTATCATAAATTTATCTGCAGTATAACTTCCATGACCATCAACAATAAGTAATTGAGTATCAGCTTGATCATTAGGCTGTGTCTGAGGTATAAATACCTTCTCTAGCCACTCCACAGCAATATCATTGCTTGTCTATCTATTCTTAGAGAAGGTGATATACCAGCTAGGGTGTTAAGCCAGAAATTCCCTCTTGAACTATTACTCTTGAATACTTTGAGCCTTAAAAATAACCAGGGGATCAAGAGCAACTCCAGTAGCAGAGATACACTTGATAATAGAGGTCTAGGTCTAAGTATCAATAGTCTTAACAGGTACTGTATTAGGCTTATCTTATATAGAGCCTATAACAAGACTATTGATACCCTGGCCCTCCATAATACCACCCTTATCAGCATTATATCTCTGTTCAGGGGGGATCTAGCTTATAGTCTTATAGAGGCTGAATAACCTCTTAATATTGTCTGGAGTTACAGCATTAATACACTCCTAGTTAGTCCTGCGGCCTAATTTTGTCTTGAGAGCTAGATAGCGTTATAAGAAATAGCTAGACCACTTTTTCCCCAGGGGATTATGATTATCTTGCTGCTGAAGAATAGTACTTGTAATTCTCTATACTTATATATAAGTAGGTGTATATCTAAGGGCCTCCTGCTGTAGAATCTAGTGCTCAAGATATTCCTCTTGTATAGCAGTAAGGCGCTGATTGATGGGATAGGCCTGGCGATGAGGTTAGCAGCTATTTAGGCGACCCCTAAGGGTGCTCCGAGGTATTCTATGTTGAGTTGCTGTAGTCGCTAAAGCAGCCCTATTTCGGAGATCAGAGAGTGCAGCTTAGATATCAGCTTCAATATAAGTAGGCATTAGACAAGATATCAAAGGGATATAGGAATTGAGCAAGAAACAAACCCAGGATTAGTCTTAATGCGTGGTGGGGGGTGTGTTTGTAGCGCGTTTTTAGAGGTGTCGGAAACCAGGGGGTGTCGGAAACCTGGGTGTCCGACTTATCAATAGTATAGAGACCAACGCCAAAGTAGCGAAGAAATAGGGCGACCGCGTATTGATTGATGGTCAAGCCACTGCCTGTGTCTTGGCCGGCTCAGCAACCAAATAAACTCCTGCGCGTTTATACACATCTTTATACTTCTGCCGCACATAATCATCTACCGAGATAGGCGCATACTTCTCATCCTCCGGCCTTGCTCAACACTACTCAATGCACCGGATCACAAAGTCAGGATGCCCATTGTAGTTGAATAGGATGAACTATCGGTCTACATCTGAGCGGTTGACTACCCGCTGCACGCTTGAGATGCATTTGTCGTTCGTCCACTGCTCTAACAGACTCCCAAGGTTCACAACAGATCTCCCCTCGACCGGTGGTGCAGGGGTTATGATTGTGTTTCCTCATCCTACACCTCTAGCCCGGGCACGTCACCCTGTAGCAATAACGTGATTACGCCGAAGTCGAGAGGCACTGATCTCGCGCTGCAGCGGGTTCGCGTCAGCTGGTTGTGGCGAATAATGGAGCAGCTTGTAGAGCGCCATAAGCTTCGTGCAGAACTCGTCGAAGTAATCCTCGTCGTATCCCAAGGATACGGTGATGGCTTCCAGGACTCTCTCGGTCAGGCGGTAACTTGGTTAAGGTATTAGTCGATGCAGGTTTTGCGGAAGTGAGGGCTTAGTGACTCGGGCCAAAGGTCGGGTCCGTGTGCGAACTTCCTGGAGAGGACTTGTGGGTGGTCTATGGATATATTTTGGGCGACGTAGTAGCCTTCTTTTAGGTCTAGTTTAGTATTAATTCGATCATCTAGCCATGCATAACTTCGTAGCCACGGTTGTGGTCGTTTGGGGCTAGGGATGTTAGTTTATATATCTGGGAGAGAAGGTTATCCATTTGTCTAGTTTCATCTTTTCCTCCAGGGGAAGGGCGAAGAACTTCTCAGACAGCTTTAACATTTCCCGCTGCAGCTAGAGTGGGATCGGACGGTTAATGATTTGGAAGAATCGCTGGGTTCGGCAAGTATGTCCTATGGGTTCAGTGTATTTCTTTCTGCGCTCTAGGTTGCTGGACAAGAAATCACTAACGTCAACAACTGGAGGAGAAGGCATAATATTTGTAAAAATCCTTTGTTCTTTGAAAGCTGAAAAACGATGGATTCAGCTGGGGTAGTTGAGGAAGACGTGCTGTTTAAATAGTATTCTGTCCAGGCGAACCAGCACAAGCTGATAGGGATCAGCCAGGAGATGAAGATCAAATGCAGAATACGGGCCTCCGGACGAGGACCACCTAGACGCCGGGTATAGATTCCATAAATGTGATTGATATATGGCGAGATCAGGATAGCGATGGCCATGCCGACGCATATCCCCAGAAAGGAAAGCCCTGTAATACCAGGGGGCCAGCTCCTTATTCACGGTAGACGACGGGATAGGCTGTGAAGTCCAGGCAGAGGATGCCATAGACAAAAGCCATGTCCAGGGACAGCAAGAAGAGGATTGGTTCTGTGAAAAGCATCAGCCATGGACGGGTTAGTGCTGTGTACAATATCCCCTTGACAGGAGGGTGATCAACAGTGGAATAACCCGGCATGTGTCGTCTTTTGTCCATTAGCAGCTTGGGCATCACAAATTTATGTCGCCGTAAAAAGTTACTAGTAGTATCATAGTTCTTATCAGGAGCCAGATCGTCTCGATGGGTATTGGCGTCTTTATTATTGTGTTGAGGATATTCGCTTCGAGTTATTGTTGAAGTTAGGTTAACGTAGTTTATCACTAAGTCGGCCACATCACTTAGTCGGCCACTTTTCCCCACTGTAATAGTACTCTATCAGCTGTATAGGGGTAGGAGGGCTGTTGACTCTTTAGCTAGTACAAGACAGGGGTACAGCAGAATACTAAAACAGTGTATAGTCCTACAGACTGGCTATCAGACTATGAAGAGTCCTCTGGAAGGAGGTCTCTTCATCCTCTCTATATACCCTTCAATAGTATATATCCTGGGGGGGCTAGATTCTTCCCCAGCCTCTTCTAGCTATATCCCTAGCCATGTCCTGAGCTATTGTCTTTTCCTATAGTTCCTATTTACTGGTCCCTTAGGCCTATACTGAGGGTTGCTTATGCTTCTTATATATATCACAGTCTTGCTTCTGACTTGGGTCTGCGCCGTAACCCTGTAGCAGGGAGATCTACAATACTTATTGTATCGCGGTTCCTACAATAGCTGTTATAGGTCTCCCGGTTTAGGAGTCCTGTTATAACTACCCTCTTCTTAAAGAGTGATATCCTTATTACCTAATTCTTATTGTCAGGCTCGGTTTGTTTATATCACTTCTTAGAGTGTTTCTTCTTGAATCTCGCTATCGCCTCAGATATATTTTGTAGATACTTTATAGGCTTATAGGAGTTATATTTAGAAGGCTAACCTATCTACTTAACTAGGTAATATACTACACTATTGATAGTCTAGTAGTCTTATATCTCTTCAACTTCCTATTTATCCTGGGGGTCCTTGAGATCAGGTATCTATATAAGGCTATTATTGTTATATCAGTGTCAGTAGCCTTTAAGTAATTAGATCAGAAACATATTGTGTAGTTATATATATTTTGCTAGTAGTGCGATATAATATGCTTATAATCCAATATATTTAAGTACTTGAAATAGTCCTATCTATCAGGGCGCTAGCTTCCGAACCTTAAACTTAAGGTTTTTTATAGATAGCTTAATATAATCACCTATCCTAAACTACTTAGGTATATAGTTAGTATTATAGTAGTGTACTATATATTCTTAGGATATAATTAGGCTGCTTCTTAGCTACTCTCGGAGTTCATGGAGCTTTCAAACTTAGTCGCGGGTAGCTAGGACCCTCTTTTTAGTGATATTATCTACGATATTAATACAGATTTTATAGTTGGTTCTGAATAGAGCTTAGTTCAGACTTATTCCTATGCTTGAATTCCTGCTGTTATTGTATACAAATTATATAAGTAGCAGTAGTCTTAGCTATATATTTACCTCTTATAATATATATATATATAGGTAGTCTTCAAGAATCTTGTTTAAGGCCTTACTCTGGCTATTAGTTTAGGGATAGAATACTATAGATATATAGCGCTTAATTATCTTGATCTTGTATACTTCTCGCTAGAAGTCCGATATAATCTATGAATCACGATCAGAAATAATACCTCTAGGGCTGCCAAAATAGTACTTAATATACTTAAAAAAGAGCTCAGCAAAGTCTACAGCTAATAAATCTTCTTGTATAGAGATAAATAAGGTATACTTTATAACGCGATAGACCACTATTAACACAGTATCATATATATTTCCCTTACTACTTATAGTTAGTAAGCCTATGATCTAATCTAGACTGATCTCCTTAAAGGGGATAGTATCCTCTAGAATCAGGAGTAGTTACAGCTCTCTATAAGGCTTATATCGGTGAATAGCCTTTCCTTAGCAGATTAGGTAAGTTACAATATACTTATATATATTATTTATAATTCCGGTCCAGGTAAATTACTGTTAGATCAGGTCTAGGGTTTTGTCTCAGCTCTAGTGGCCTCCTAAGGGGTAGTCATGATACCTTCTTAGTAGCTCAGCTCTGAGGCTCTCTTACTATGGTATATATATATAACTATTGCTAACCAGTAGGTCTCCTTTGTTAGCTAGGTAGTTATATATCAGACTCTAATTCAACTTTTGTATACCTAGGGTACTATAATTACTGTCTTGTTGTTGTTATGCCGCTATCAGCAGGCTATCTTCAGGTAAGGGACCTTCTAGGGACTAGGAATAGGTGCGGAGCTAATTGACTACCTACCTATACTATAGATTAGTGTCTTAAGCGCTTTTAATTAGATTATATAGCAATATATCTGCTATCTCTAGGGAGATCTCTGTCTCAGGTAGTTCTTTACCTTTAACCTTCTACCTATCGCTATTAGCTGGTATTCAGTGTACTACAGCAGATTTAGTAGGGGTGCCTATCAGCATGGCTAACTTCGGGGCTGCAGGAGTAGACAGCTCACTATGCTTGGCGCTCACCTAACCCAGGGACTTTTGCGATACTTCTTATAGATACAATAAGTCTTGTATATCTCCCTATTATTAGCTTCAGTACTTATATATATTGTCTTTGTCTACAAAGCAGGACACTATATCTCTTACTTATACCCAAGTTATTATCTAGGTTGATAGTGCTCGGATCTCATAGTCACTAGATACTGACTATATATATACTCCCGGTGAAGCAGTTATAAGCTTGTTCTTCAGTATCAGCATCAGTTTTACTATAGCTATATCCGGGGAGTTATCCTCTTCTATATAGTCTGGGTGTCTAGATAGTCTATCTACAGGGTTTAGGGAGCCTTTCTAGTAGTAGATAGTGAAATTATGCGGTATAAGTATAAGTAGCTAGTAGGCTTATTATCTATTTAGATTAGGTTGGTTTATAAACTACTTCAAGTTCTTATAATCAGACTAAACCTCTATATTCAGGGCGCCTTCTAGGTAGTGTCGCCACTACTTAAATCCAAGTACAATAGCCATAAGCTCCTTATTGTAGATCAGGTAGTAGATTTCTACTCTAGAGAACTTCTTCAAGTAGTATATAATAGGGTACTATCTATCCTCCTACTTTAGGGATAGTATATAGGTATATACCTTACTAGATACATTACTTTCAAGGTGTATAGGGTATACAGGATTATAATAACAAAGGACTAGTATAGAGATGAACACCCTAATCAAGCTATTGAATACTTCCTGCTGGGGTCTCTACCACTTATGATTAGTGATTCTACTAGGTTTCCTACCTTTCTGTAGACCCTAGAGTAGGTCTTGTAGAGGTTTCATAATTCCTGCGAAATTAAAGATAAAGCGACAGTAGAAATTATAGAATCCGAGGAATACCTGAATATCACAGTAGGTCTGGGGTCAGGGCCACTTTGATATAGTGTTAACTTACTTGGGATCTATATATATACTATCCTTATTGATGACAAAGCCAAGGTACTCTATTTCCGGCTTATAGAACTTATATTTACTGGGGTTGGTGTATAGTTTAGCTTGAGTCAGCCACTCAATTATGAGTTCTAGGTGTCTTATATACTCCTCAGGGGTCCTAGAATAGACCAGGATATTGTCTAGGTAGATAATACAGAAGTTATCCAGGTAGCCTTATAGTGCCTGCTAGATATAGGACTAGAAGGAGGCTAGAGTATTTATAAGCCTAAATAGCAGTATAAGCCACTTATAGTGCCTATATCGCGTGCGAAACACTGTCTTCTATTTGTTGCCTTCCTGGATCCGGATCCTGTGGTATATATTGCAGAGGTTGATCTTAGAGAATACCTTAGATCTATCCAGGCGGTCCAGGAGCTCATTGATAAGGGGTAAGGGGTACTGATTCTTGATAGTGATGTTGTTCAGCTTCCTATAGTCCACACAGAGTTATAACTCACCGCTCTTGTAAGGTATGAACAGGATTGGTGCTCCTGCAGGGCTATTCAATTCCTGTATCTAACTGTTTCTAAGAGCTTCTGCTAGGTATTCCTGTAGTACCTTTAGTTCCGCAGGTGATATATTGTAAATATATATCCAGGGGGGTTCGGTGCCTGGTTTAAGCTCTATAGCGTGATCTATTGGCTTATACAGGGGGGGTTTCATAGCCTTTTCTAGGTCAAAGAAGCTGTGGAATCACTTTCGAAGATACTGTGGTACACCAGCGAGGTCTATTCGCTGTAGTAGGGATTGATGGTTTACCATTTCTAAGGAGTTATCTATAATATTGTTATAGGGATTATAATGAAGTCTTACCTGTATTACCTGTGTTCTAGGGTGGCTGATTTCTTTAGTAAATTATACAGCAGAGATAATAGTTACCTTTGGCTTGTATTTAAATTCCTAGTTATCATCACTATTATAAATATAGATATAGAGATCCTTTAGTGCTAGTCTTCCTAAGAGGATCTGAGTATCTTATGCTGCTCTCTTAACTGTAAGAAACGGGTATTTCATATATATAGTGTAGTTATAGTGGTTAGTGAGTATTAGCTATAGATAGTAGAATCTATAGGTTTCTAGACAGCTTTCCTCTATTCCTACTAATTTTAGTGCGGTATAGTGGTGTTTTGGTTTTATACAGGGCTCAAGGCCTAGTGACTTCACAAACAAGAGAGAAACAATGTCAACTATTAAGTATATATCTATACTAATAGGTGTGTATCTCTAGCAAGTCCACTACAATAGGGGTGTAACTTCTGCCTAAGTAGTCACAGTGTCCTCTATCCTAGAGTAACTAGTCTCATAAGAAGACTCTTGTCCTGTTAAGACTGGTATAGGGAGTCCTAGTTGTTTTTTTGTTGTTTACTGGGTAGCTCAGTATTAGTGTCTTCAGAGGAGTTACCTAGTTCTTCTGTTTAGTTATCATCAGTACTATTATCTACTTATACTGCTTATACTTAGGTATAGGGCCTCTTAGTATTGCTATATATACAGAATACTTATGATTTAGTAGTACTAGTAGTGTCCTGGCTTGTTATAGTAGGTTTTGGGTCAGAGCTATCTAGATATTCTCTTATATAGTGTCCTATCTTTCTATATCCTAGGTAAGTATTAGTATTAATACAACACTATTATTCTTCAGCAATAATCCGGGGTAGTTAACTTATAGGGTTATTCCGTGGTATACAGGGGTTTCTTAGGGAATTGGGTTAAGTAGGTCTTAGCTTTAGAGAATTAGTGTTTTATATACTTCTTGTATATACTAGGTTATCCTAGTATAAATATATTTCATATTTAATGCCTTTAGGTATCATTGTGTACTATAGACAACCTATATACCCTACTAATTCTTAAATATTTATATAGTTCTGGTCTTGCTAGTTAACTAATGAGTATAGTAGGGATAAGAGTCTTATCTATAGATTATCTATCTCTAGAGTCCGGTATGATTATAGGCTAAGGTTTAGTAATTAGAGATAGAACTTATTCAGGTCCTTATCAATATATTATTAAGCCTTAGTGAACTCTTCTACTAGCTATTATTAACTAGTATTACCGCGGAGTACTATATTATAGGTCTAATATACAAATTTTTGCCAGTAGATACTGATTATAGGGAATACTTATGAGACACTAGTGTATAATATTTATAGTGATTTATCTATAGTCATTTCTATAAAGATGATCTTATACTGACTAGTTATATACTTTGTTAGGTCACCAATAAATACAGATTATAGATAAAATAGCTAATTATTGAACTTAGGTAGAGTAGAGTTAATCTTTAACTTAGGAATATCTGAGGGGTTAAACTTAAGGCCTTTTTATCCTGGGAGAGGTATTAGGTAGTCTAAGTTAGATTCATGGTCGTTTTTGTAGCTGCTAAATAGTTGTGAGGATAGGGTGAAGTATATATAGCTTACTATCAGTAGTCTAGTAGTGGGATACATTATGTTAGTTATAGTTCCGGTAGATAGGGGATTAGTTTGAAGTAGAGTAGGTGCTTAGGAGCTGGGTAGTGAGTTACTATTAAATCCTAGTGCTTCGAAGGTGAGTCTTTATTCCTTGAGGGCCTTCCGGAATTCTACTGGGTCTACAGAGAGGGTCGCTTCTAAGAGCTAGTAAGCTTATAGTTACTGATTTATATAGGTAGCGAGGCACTAGATATCGAAAGGTGGTAAATTGGAAGAAGTGATTCCGGGCCTCAGGGTAGCTAGTGTTTAGGATAGTCTAGTAATAGAAGATTAGTCCTCTATCTATAACATGGTTTCGATACTATAGTAGGTTATATATAGTTCGGTTTAACAGCGGTCCTAATAGGATAGTCTGATAATTGTAATAGTACTCTATCAGCTGTATAGGGGTAGGAGGGCTATTAACTCTTTAGCTAGTATAAGACGGGGGTACAGCAGAATACTAAAACAGTGTATAGTCCTACAGACTGGCTATCAGACTATGAAGAGTCCTCTGGAAGGAGGTCTCTTCATCCTCTCTATATACCCTTCAATAGTATATATCCTGGGGGGGCTGGATTCTTCCCCAGCCTCTTCTAGCTATATCCCCAGCCATATCCTGAGCTATTGTCTTTTCCTGTGGTTCCTATTTGCTGGTCCCTTAGGCCTATACTGAGGGTTACTTATACTTCTTATATATATCATAGTCTTGCTTCTGACTTGGGTCTATGCTGTAACCCTGTAGCAGGGAGATCTGCGATACTTGTTGTATCGCGGTTCCTGCGACAGCTGTTATAGGTCTCCTGGTTTGGGAGTCCTGTTACACCCACCCCCCAACTTTCAATCCCTACAAGTTACCCAGAAAACATACTCTATAGAATTAAATATATCGGAAATTAATGAATTATCTATATTCAAGCCTCCAAGCAAGTTCTTATATTATGACCACTCTTACAGCAGATACTACAAAGCTATACACCTGTCTTATACCGCTTTAATAGTCCCTCCTCTATATCTTCATTATATCCTTCCTTATTTACTACACCTTTTTCTACTAAAAGCTGGCTAGCTTTCCCACCAGTAAGAGGCCCTGAATCTTGTAATCATGTTCTTTTAGCCCTATACTACTTTGAAAGGGCCTTATTAGCTTCTTAAAGGGCTTTGACCTCCCTAGTTAAAAGTATCAGCTAGTAACTAATACTTACTGTAGCCTTTGCTAGTTAGTTAATAGATATCAAAATCAGTGTTAGGGAGCTCCCTTAGTGTTTAGCTACTTAATACTTGATCAAAGTTGACTATAAAAGAGCTTTGGTAGTAGTTCGAGGTGTCTGGGAGACCCAAGGTAGAGGTAGATCATTGGAAGTCCCAGGAGGTGTTGGTGTCTATAATCTTATATTAAGCTTTGAAATCATAGCTTCTGGATTCTATAGAACTAGGCTAGCCCCCTGAAAGCTACTCTTAATATTTTGCTCTGTAAAGGCTATCTCAAAGGTAGCCTTGAAAGCAGGGAAGAAGTTATCCTTAGTAATATATATAATGTTAGCCCAGGTAAGGAATAAGATTTAGCTACTATATACCTTCTTTAATAGACCAAAAACACTAATATTAAGTAGCTAGGTTAGATATAAGGAGTAGCTTAGTAAACAGAGTGGTATAATCCTGCTGGCCTTGTAGTATTCATCAAATTCTGTATTAATATAGCTTTTGTGCCTATTAAGCATAAGTATCTAATATTGACCCTTTTGATGAGCCTTTGTCTGCTGATCAAAGTACTGAAGCTATTTAAGGCCTATCTCATGATCAGTCTAGCTATTTAGAGTTGTTTTGATAACCTAGGTACTTAGAATATAGCTATTAGAGTACTAGGCAGTAAGGTAGAAACAGCCTACAATATAGAGGAAAGGTGGCACTATATAGCTATCTGCTGTAACAGCACAAATTGCTGTAGCCTATTCTCAGTTACTAGGCTAGATAGCCTTTGGCCGGTTGATCTGATCTGAGTGTATAACCACTATCCTAGTATAGATCATACCTATTATAAAGCCTGTCTTGTCGAAGTTATAGAAATCACTGTCCTAGATCCTGTATTTCGTATATATATTAGTGACCAGACAGAACTATATATTTAATATATCAGGATCTTCTTGTAAGGCCCTCTGGTAGTCATATAGGCGAGAAAAACATATATAGAGCTCTAGTTGTTATACAATGAAGTGATCAGTCCAGTACTTCCCGATACATCGCGTATCCTGCTTGACTAGTAGGAGATTTACTATATCTTCCATATCGGCTTTCCGAGGCGAAAACTGTAATAGTATCCCTATGCTGCGTAAGTATAGGAGGGCTGTTGAGATGTTCTAGGCCTGATGTCTGGCGAACAACAGTATTGTGCAGCCACTGTACAGGTGGGACGATTGGATAGACAACGGGGGAACACAACAAGATACTAATACAGTATATAGTCCTTGAGACTGGCTATCAGACTATAAAGAGTCCTGTAGAAGGATCTCTTTATATCCCTCTATATATACTAATATAGCAGCAGGGTTTCCTTCTACTACGGAGGCTAGGAGAAGGCTGGGTCTTCCTCCTGAGGCTGGGAGAGGTTGGGAGAGCCTTCCCTTAGATCTAGTGATAATCCTTCGGGGGGGTTTTGTAACTATGCTCCTCACATATATCAGGGCACTGCTTCCGTAGCGACTAAGCTCTGTGCTATAGCCCTGGTGGCGGGGAGACCTGCGATACCTGTTGTATCGCGGTCTCTACAGTACTTTTCGCTAATACCCCCGGTAGAGTCCTGTTATAACTACCCTCTTCTCAAAAGGTGATATCCTTATCGCCTAATCCTTGTCCTTAGGTTCGCTTCGCTTACATCGCTTTTTAGAGCACTTCCTTTTGAATCTCGCTATCGCTTCAGGTATATTGAGTAGGTGCCTCATAGGCTCATAGGAATTATACTTAGAGGGCTAACCTATCTATTTAACCAGATAATAGACCACTCTATTAATTATCTTGTAGTCCTATATTTCCTCAACTTCCTATTTATCTTGGGGGTCCTCAAGATCAGGCATCTATATCAGGCTATTATTGTTGTGTTGGCGGTAGTAGCTTTTGAGTAGCTAGATTAGGAATATATTATGTAAACAAGTATATTTTTCTGGTAGCGCTATACAATATACTTGTATTCCAATATATTCAAGTACTTGAAACAGGCCTATCTATCAGGGTACTAGCTTTTGAACCTTGAGCCTAAGGTTTTTCGTGGATAGCTTAATAAGATCGCCTATCCTAAACTACTTAGGTATATAATTAGTATTATAGTAGCGAGTTATATACTCTTAGGATATAATTAGGTTATATCTTAGCTGTTCTTAGAGTTCATGAAGCTTTTAGATTCAGTCCCGGGCGGCAGGTACCCTCTTCTCAGCGATATTATCCGCGATATTAATATAAATCTCACAATTAGTTCTGAATAGCGCTCAGTTAGGGCTTATTCCAGTGCTTAAACTCCTGCTGTTATTGTATATAAACTATACTAGTGGTAATAATCTTGGCTATATACTTATCTCTTATAATATATATATATA
The DNA here is from genome assembly GCA_003709845.1 of Chaetothyriales sp. CBS 134916. Classification (NCBI taxonomy): domain Eukaryota; kingdom Fungi; phylum Ascomycota; class Eurotiomycetes; order Chaetothyriales; family Domatiomycetaceae; genus Domatiomyces; species Domatiomyces globalis. The sequence continues at coordinate 22,742 of QQXO01000274.1, forward strand.
TAGGTAGTCTTTAAGAATCCTATTTAGGGCCTTACTTTAGCCATTAGTTTAGGGGTGAAACGCTGTAGATATACAATGTTTGATTATCTTGATTTCGTAAACTTCACGCTAGAAGTCCGAAGTAATCCACGAATCACAATCAGACACAATACCTCTAGGGCTGCTATAGCAGTATTCAATATACTTAAAGAATAGTTCAGCAAAGTCTACAACTATCGAGTCTTCTCTTATAGGGATAAACAAGGTATATTTCATGATGTAACAGACCACTATTAACACTATATTATATACTTAACCCTTACTTCTTATAGGCGGTAAGCCTATAATCTAATCCAGACTGATTTCCTTGAAGGGGGTAGTATCCTCTAGGATCAGAAGGGGTTGTAGTTCTCTATAGGGTTTATATTAATGAATAGCCTTTCCTTAGTAGATTAGGCAAGTTACAATATACTTATATACATTGTTTATAATTCTGGTCCAAGTAAATTACCTTTGGATCAGATCTAGGGTTTTGTCTCGGCCCCAGTGGCCTCCAGAGGGGTAGTTATGATACCTTCTTAATAGCTTAGCTCTGAGGCTCTCTTACTGTAGTATATATACACAACTATTACTAACCAGTAGGTCTCCCTTATCAGCTAGGTAGTTATATCTCAGACTCTATTATAATTCTTGTATACCTAGGGTACTATAATCGTTGTTCTATTGTTGTTACGCCGCTACCAGCGAATAGTCTTCAGGCAAGGGACCTTCTAGGGACTAGGAATAGGTATAGAGCTAATTAACTATCTATCTATACTATAGATCGGCGACTTAAGCGCTTTTGATCAGATTATACAACAATATATCTGATATCTCTGGGGAGATCTCTATCTTAGGCAGTTCTTTACCTTTAACCTTCTGCCTATCGCTATTAGCTGGCACTTAATACACAGCAGTAGACTTAGTAGGGGTACCTATCAGTATGGCTAACCTTAGGGCCGCAGGAGCAGACAGCTCACTATGCTCGGTACTTACCTAACCCGGGGACTTTTGCGATACTTCTTATAAGTACAATAAGTCTTGTATATCTCCCTGTTGTCGGCTTTAGCGCTTATATATATTGCCTTTGTCTATAAAGCAGGACACTATATCTCTTACTTATACCCGAGTTATTGTCTAGGTCAATAGTGCTCAGATTTTATAGTCACTAGACACTGACTGTATACACACTCCCGGTGAAGCAGTTATAAGCTTGTTCTTTAGTGTCAGTATTAGTTTTACTATAGCTATATCTAGGGATTCATTATCTTCTATATAGTCTAGGCGCCTAGAGGGTCTATCTACAGGGTTTAGGGATCCTTTCCGGTAGTGGATAATGAAATTATAGGGAGCGAGTATAAGTAGCTAGTAAGCTTATTATCTATTTAGGTTTAGTTAATTCATGAACTGTTTGAGGTTTTTATGGTCAGACTAGACCTCAATGTTTAGGGCGCTGTCAAGATAGTGTCGCCACTGCTTAGATCCAAGTATAATAGCTATAAGTTCCTTGTTGTAGATTAGGTAGTGAATCTCCGGCCCAGAGAACTTCTTTGAATAGTATATAATAGGGTGCTATCTGTCCTCCTACTTTAGGGATAGTATACAGGTATATACCTTACTGGATACATTACTTTCGAGGTGTATAGGGCGCGCAGGATTGTAATAACGAAGGACTGGTGCAGAGATAAACACCCTAATTAAACTATTGAAGGTATTCTGCTGGGGTATCTACTACTCATGGTCAGTGATTTTGTTGGAATACGGAATCAATCATCCGCCTACTCACTAATCGCTTACTAATTACGATCTGCTTACCAATTGATTACGAATCATTTACAGAGTTTGCGGAACCTATGGATGTTACAAAACACTCAAGATAGATATATATATGGAGGAATACTCTCCTGTTAACAGACAGAACAATTTAATATACGATTTATATAGTGGATAATCCTACTCTTTCACAGGTTATGAGCTTAGAGCTGCTCCTAACACAATACACAAGACCTAATTACCCAACACTCGATAATTAACCAATCAGACACCATGAATCCGTTTGCTTATCCGCCCCTCTTGATATCGAACTCGATCAATCAGAACCTCCTTCATTCCTATATATATCTCTCTTCCCCGTTGATATCTCTCTTGATTGTTGATATCTCTCTCGACCATTGATCTCTCTCTTGACTGTCGATATCTCTCTCGATTATCGATGTCTCTCTCAACCGTTGTAAATATAACGACAGAACCCAACAGGAACAACATTCTACGAACCAAATGGGGCAACATTGAATGTCTACGAGCTGATAAACCGGTGTACTATCACTGGTCAATACAGATACAAAGCATTCTTATAGGCGCCGGTATCTAGAAGATTATTAAAGGAGAAGAAATTCAACCAGTGATTCCCCCTGCTTCAGATAAATCTATTAATATATTCAATAGGCGCCAACAACAAGTATTATCCTTGATCTTCGGGGCAATTTCAATAAGTTTATAATTAACTATATAAGAAGCCTTAGATAATCTAGTTAAGCTATAGAACCTTATTAAAGAATAATTTAATTATAGAAACCTACAAGGCTATATCATGAAACTATATATTAAGCTCTTTCAGACCCACTACTAAGAAGATAATACCCCAGAGAAGTTTACCTAACACTTAACAAACATCAAAGATCAGCTGACTACTGTTAATAAAACAGTAAATAATACAGTAATGATTGCACTTTTACTTAGCGGCCTACCAGAGGAATATTAACACACAAAAGCTATTGTATATAATAAGAAGGAACTGACCTTTTTTGAAGCTTATCACTATATTTATTCTGAAACTATAATCCCTAAATTCACTAGTTCTCTAGGATACTAGGAAGTATATTTCTTATGATTAACCTAATAACCTTAAACCTAATAACCCTAAACTTACCTACCTAGGTTAACTACCTCACTAAGTATTATCTGTAATTACTATAAAAAGCCTAGATACTTCAAAAGGGACTATAGAAGACTCCAGAATAAGCTTAAGACCCAACAATATCAATAACAAGAAGCTAAGGTAGCTATTACTGATAAGATAGATAACCCTCCTATCACTACCTGCTACTACAAATCCATAACTAGGCCACTAATAGACAGCTGGATTATCGATTCCAGCATAACTATTTATATAACCTCAGGTAATTCTAGGTATTAGATCTAGAATTATAAAAGGCTACAAGACAGAGCAATAGTTATAACTAGAGATAGTACTAGCCTAGCTACAATAGGTAAGGGAAGTATCACTATCCAAACCCTCTCTAGAACACTGATACTGTAAGATATCTAGATTATATCTAACCTTAATATTAACTTGATATCTATAGGATAGCTCTTACAAACCGAACACACAATACTCTTTGAAAACAATACCTGTATAATCCGAAATCCCTAAAAAACCACTATTAATATTCTAATTATTAACAATATCGTCTATATTAATACTAACTACCAACAACTTATACTTTAAACATCACCTACACCTTCAAAATAATTAATCAACTTATAGTATTAATAACTAGGTTATATTAACACTGCTGATTTGAAAAGGCTTTTAATATAATTAGATATCAGGATAACTAATGAGCCCCTATTAACCCCTTATATCCCCTGCTTACACAGGAAATAGTATATCACTTATTAATAAGGGCAGAAACAAGCTAAATAAAAGCTTAAACTTATCTATAGTGACCTGAGTGGAAAGCTTCCTAAGACCTATGATAGTAGCTAATACCACCTACTTTTTATTGATGACCTTACTTAATATACTTAGGTCTACTTCCTACTACTTAAGCAGAAAGATGAAGTATTTTAGGCCTTCCTCAAATTCAGTGCTCTTACTTAATCCTAATCTAGAACAAAAATCTGATAATTCTGATATAACAATAGTAGAGGTGAATTTAATAATGACTAGTTTAAGAATACTCTGGCTATAAAAGGGATTCAATATAAATCTACTCTACCCTACTCTTAATAGATAAATAGTGTTAGTAAATAATCTATATATATCATTAGCGAAATAGCTTGAACCTTACTTATACAAGTAAATCTGAATATATAATTCTGGGTAGAAGTAATTGTAACTACTGTATACCTACAAAATAGGTCCCTAAATTCAGCACTATAAGGCAAAACCCTATATAAGGCCTGGTATAGGATACCTCTAGAAATTAGACACCTCAAGCCTTTTAGATATATAGTATATATACTTGATTATCATTGTTAAGGCAAGTTCTCAAGTAAGACTAATAAATATATCTTTATTAGGTATACCCCCTATACTAATAAGATTTAGAAAGTCTTCAGTATTCAAAGAAAGATATCCTACTTCACTATAGATCTGGTGTTTGATAAATCAAAATTCCTAGGCCTACAGCCTACAGGTAAAGTATAAACTTCGAATACTCAGGAGATTAAGGACATAATTATTATTAAGTTACCTAAGGGTTCAGAAACTCTTGAAGAAGTCGCGGTAGGTGATAATCATATAAGTAAACCTAGAGGTGGCTCCTCTGAAGAAGCTGTAGATAGTGATATCCATACAAGTGAACCCAGAGGTAGCTACTCTGAAGAAGCTATAGATAGTGATATCTATATAAGTGAACCTAGGAATAGCTCTCCTGAAGAAGCTGTAGATGGTGATATCCACACAAGTGAACCTAGGAATAGCTCTCCTGAAGAAGCCATAGATAGTGATATCTATATAGTTAAAGACAATAGTCACTATACTATTGTATTTGATACTCCTAATAGAGATAGTAGTCCAGCTACTGTTGACCTGGCTAACAAGCCTATTAACTTGACCCCTAAGGGTGTAAGTTTGGTGTCTAGTTTTAGACGTAAGATCAAACAATCTTATAAGGCTACTAACTCACTATCTGCAGGCCTTTAATCTAGCTTTTAAGCTGAGATTTTTACTCCTAAAGATATTCAAGTATATTGCTCTAAGACTATTGAAGAAGCCTTATCTGGTCCAGATTATATAAAATAGAAGGCTACTATCACTGATAAATAGCAGAGTCTTATTAATTAAGGGATATTTGAACTAGTAATACTCCCTCCTAGAAGAAGACTAATCTCCTATAAATTAGTATTTAAGCTTAAAGAGCTTGCTAATAGAAATATTAGGTATAAAGCACGACTTGTTGCCTGAGGCTTTCAACAATAACATAGCCAAGACTATTACAATATATTTACTCTAGTCGCGAAATCACTAATAATCCGACTCCTGCTTACTCTTACAGCATAAGTAAATTAGAAATTCAAATAAATAGATATTGTTATAGTATTCCTGAACCCTACCCTGACTAAAGAAGTCTATATTACCCTACCGGCTAGCCTTGAATAGCTTAGAATTATCCCTGGGATAATCTTCAGACTACAAAAGACCCTCTATAGATTAAAATAATCATCACGAGAATAGTATTATAATATTAATAGATCCCTAGTTAATAACCTTAAGTTTACCCGATCAGAACTTGATTATACTTTATATATCAAAGAGAAGATGATGATTTTACTATTTATAGATGATACCCTTTTACTGATATTAGACCAGGAAACTATAGATAATCTTAAGAAACAACTCCACTAAAAATATAAGATAACCGAAATAGGAGTCCCAAGACTATTCCTAGGGATTAAATTTAACTATTAACCTAATAGAATAGTACTACACCAGTATTAATATATCCAAGCTCTCCTGAAACAAGTCGGAATAGAAAATTATAGACCTGTCTCTATACTACTTATCCCCAGGGTTAAGCTATCTATAACTGATGAAGCTCCCCTCCTAGATAAAGAGAAAACTGCTTATAAATCAATTATAGGAGCCCTAATATACCTTATAGTATACACTAGGCCTAACCTAGCCTACACAATATCAGTACTATCAAAGTACTCTGATAAGCCAACTACATTATATCTGTAAGCCACTAAACATATTCTCCGATACCTATAAGGGACCAGTAATCTTAAGCTTATCTATATAAGATAAAGCGCCTAACTTACTAGCTATTCAGATACAGACTAGGTAGGAGACCTTGATAAGTGACAATCTACCTCTAGATATATTTTCACCCTTAATAGCATAGTAATCTCCTGGTGATCAAAGCTTCAAGATATTATAGCCCTAAGTACCCTTGAAGCAGAATATATTGCAGCAGCTGAAGTAACAAAGGAAAGTATCTGGTTACAACAAATACTGCGAGAAATCAAGAAGTCTGAAATAGTCTCTGGAAAAGATAACCGACTCCTCTATACCGACAGCCAGGGGGCGATTACACTAGCTGAGAACCCTCAGCACCATCAGCGCAGCAAGCATATTGATATCAGATATCACTTTATCTGACATCAAATCAAAGCTGGGGACATTAATCTACAGTATATCCCCACTGCCTAGATAACTGCTGATATCATAACAAAACCTCTACCCTAAGAACCCTACGAACAACATACCAAGGCAATAGGTATACGATAGGTGAATAAGGTATATACTTGAGGGGGTGTGTTAGAATACAGAATTAATCATCCGCCTACTCACTAATTGCTTACTAATTATGATCTGCTTACCAATTAATTACGAATTATTTACGGAGTTTACGGAACCTACGGACATTACGAAACACTCAAGATAGATATATATATGGAGGAATGCTCTCCTGTTAACAGACAGAACAATTTAATATACGATTTACATAGCGGACGATCCTACTCTTTCACAGATTTTACCAGCTTCTTATCATTCTTGAGGCCTTGTAGCAGGTCCTGAAGGGGTTTTGTAATTCCGGTAAAGTTGTAGAAAAATTGTCGATAGAAGTTGCAGAATCCGAGGAATACCTGAATGTCGCGGTAGGTCTGGCTGGGGATTCAGGGCTCTCCGAGCGGTTGTGGGTGGGTTGATCTCCATTATACGACATGATTGCGGGTTGGGTACGAATCTCCTTCGTTTTGGTGTCGGTGCTCTGGGTTAACAGCGGTCCTAATAATATAGTCTGATAATTGTAATAGTATCCCTATGCTGTGTAAGTATAGGAGGGCTGTTGAGATGTTCTAGGCCTGATGTCTGGCGAACAACAGTATTGTGCGGCTACTGTACAGGTGGGA